>JAUTDX010001123.1:0-63407 GCA_030844895.1 Ambrosia x helenae | reverse complement strand
ATATCATCATTATCTACATAAATATTTGGTATTTGGTTAATCATTGGTTGCGTTATTCTTACTCATTGTTTTTTCAAACATACTAATTTCCATTAAAAGCTTCTCATTAAAAACTTCTTAAAACAATTTTAATTAAAGACATTAATATATCCAAAAAAGAAACTAGA
This sequence comes from Ambrosia x helenae, assembly GCA_030844895.1. NCBI lineage: Eukaryota > Viridiplantae > Streptophyta > Magnoliopsida > Asterales > Asteraceae > Ambrosia > Ambrosia x helenae. The sequence continues at coordinate 63,240 of JAUTDX010001123.1, read as the reverse complement.
TTTTACTTCTTTAGTCAAATCTATAATCAACTAACCAAGTTCAACAATTCAATTATGGATATCTCCAAAGTCATTACAAGATAAAATACACGATAACAACATTTAACAAAAAGAAACTAACACCACTACTATAATTGGGCAAAAAACTCAAAATAAATAAATAAAATCGGTTATGTATATCCTATTAAGGGAGGTGAAGCTATATTAGATTACGTAGATGACGAGAATAGAATACTACTTGGGCTACTAAAAGCAACCAAGAGTTACTAGAATTAAATGGAAAATCTATGATGTATCTTTTGGTACAAAATTGTAGAGTATATAGAAGAGTGAGAGAGTGTAAAAGATTATAGGGAAAATGTTAAAATGGTGAGATATATATAATTTTAAAAAATGTTGCTTTTATATATATATAAATAACGCCTAAAAAGCCGTTATACAATGGCCTACAAAACACACGATCAAGTACATAGGAACTCGGTTATACTACTTGATTTTGATAATCAGAAAGAAAGGGGACAATGTGATCCCCTATCTGGTTTACTCGATCTACTTGAAGGGGTGATCGAATAGGACGCCCCTCTACCTAATGCATAAAACATTTATCTTTTGGTATATTTGGGTTTTTTTTCCCAACAATAATGAAAATATAAAGTGAGGGATTTCTTGAGAATTACTACTAGTGGTGGCACCACCGGTGACAATGGTGGACTTGATGACGGTGCATTGATTGGGCACAAACTCACAGTTGGCACACCTCACCTTTCTTTTAGTTTTATCTTTCTATAAAGGGACAATAGTTATTCTAGTTAGCTTTATGTTTATCATTAAGACAAACTTGAAAAGGTTGAATTACAAAAGTTAATGCAATCAACAATGTAGAACCCTTACCCCTATCTTTGCGGGTAGAGAGGCTGCTTCCAGAGAATCCCCGGCTCGACAACACACAATCGACATGCAAATAACACTTATAAAAAAACTAATAAAAAGCTACAACTACTGGATTTAGAGAAACAATGAAAACGTCGCGTAGTAAGACAAAGGTATATATGCCTTCAAGAAAACAACATAACCATAAACAACAAAAAAAACAAAAGTTAATGCAATCAATAACCTTTAAAACTTTATAGTGAGAATTGTATTTTTACCAACAAAACATAAAATAACAATTTTCATACGATCTCAAATAGATATTTTAGAAAATGTCGGGTTAATTCAATATTGTTTACGATTTACAAAAGTTTAAAGCAGTTTAAGGTTATTAAAAGTTAAGCAACATTTTTAGATATTTGTTACATATATTTTTTTTTCTTATTAGAAGGACAGAGAATAAATATAAAAATCACCTGACTCGCAAGAGACTGCACATGAAAAATAACCGGTTACAAAAACATGAGTGAAATTTAAAGTGATTCGAGCGAAAAAAAAAAATGATCGATTGTTTCAACATGGGAAGAACACATAAGACACAAGGAAGAAGAGATATTAAAGCTCTTATCCACTAAATTTTATGTCCAAGGAAGATGATCTAAAATCACCCACTTCGACAGGATGTTGCCTTTTCTTTGCTACCAATATTCAATAAAATGTCACCAATTCAAACGCTACCAATAGTTTAGGTATTGGTAAGATTTTACGGGGTATGATTATTATTCTTGTCCATGTTGAGCCCATTTTACATCCCACCGAATCTTATATAGAAGGCCCATTTACAAAAGCTACGATTCGGCCGGTATAATTTGCCACCCCACCTTTTTTCAGACGCTACCAATAGTTTACATATTGCTAATATTTTACTGGGAAGGTTATTATTGTTGTCCGTATTGAGCAAATTGTTCTTTGGATTGTTATTGGTTGATAAGTTAAGAAAAAATTAAATAGATGCGGTAAGGGTATTTAGCGGCGATTTTTTGACCATGGAAGCGAGTCACCCGGCTAAGTAATTTCTTTCAAGGATTTTCACTCTGTAGCGACAACGATGGTTCATACTTGATTGACGACTATTGTTCAAAATATAGTGTATCAACAGAATTACTATATACATAGGGGAGAGTTCAATTAAAAACTCATTATTAGGAGAGAACTTGAGAACTCTATATTACACATATGCAATATATCATATGTTGTATTAGCTTTTATCCCGGGAGTGTCCGGGGTTGAAATATCTAATATAACATAATAAAATATCTAATATGACAACATAATTAATGATTTGCCAATACATGATTAATGAATAATAATAATAATAATAATATTTATTTTAAACAAATTTCTGCCATAAGTTATCATATTCAAATATAAAAAAAAGAAATCTCTGCCTATGAAGTTATGTTTATCGTTTGTGATTTATTAGTAGAGTTAAATATATTTAAAAAAAACCCCACAAAAATAGTTGTTTTTTTTCTCCGTTTTTTATATAGCATTATGGTACTCGTTAGAAAGATAATAAAACGCTCGTTAATTTGGTGTAATTTTTTTCTTTAAAAAATCTCGTATATAAAAGATATTAACGTTTAAAAGTTATGTGAGGAAAACATTAGAGAGAAAATTTAATTTTTTTTAAATTCTTATCTTTTCCTAAAATAATTATAATATATATAAATTTATTAAAAAAAACTCAAAAATTAAAAAATTCTACATGATGCCACATGGCACATTCAAAGAGAGGTTGAGGCCTCCATTAAATGCCACATCATCAAAGTACAATTCTTTTATTATAAGTTATAGATTATAGATTATAGATATTATACATGCACAATATATATTACACATATGTGATATACACAATATATCATATGTGGCATATGTGCAGTATATCATATGTTATACATGTGCAATATATATTACACATATGTAATATACTCAATATATCATATATTACACATGCGTAATATATCAAATGTTACATATTTGCAATATATTTACATATGTGCAATATATGATATATTGCATATGTGTAATTTATGGTATATTACACATGTGCAATATATACTACACATATGCAATATATGATATACTGCATATATGTAATATAAAGTTCTCGAGTTCTCTAATAAAATAAGTTTTGTATTGAACCATCCCCTTACTATATAATTCATGATGTAATATTATAATGGTATGCTAACTTACTTGTCGGGGTGTAAATGACACGAAGCGACTCGAGAGCTACCCGGGATTGGCTCGGTAAAAAGCCCGAACGAGCCGAGCCTTAACGAGCCCGAGCCCGAGCTCGAGCCTGAAATATGGCTCGTTTAGTTATCGAGTCCGAGCCCTAGATACAAAGCTCGATTGGGCTCACGAGCCTAAACGAGCCCAAACATAATTATAAGTTATTTATATATCTCTTATAATTTATAGTCCACATCTCCAAAGCCCAAGTCGTTATTTCATAGGCCCATTTAATAACACTCGCGAGCCGAGCTTTTGCGATCTCGAGCCGAGCTCGAGCTTTTGATTTTGCTAGCGAGCCGAGCTCGAGCTGAAGATTGTAGGCTCGAATTGAGCCGAGCTCGAGCTTCATAAAACCATAACGAGCCGAGCTCGAGCCCTGTCAGGCTCGGGCTCGGCTCGTTTACACCCCTACTTACTTGGATAGTTTACATATAAAAATCGCCTTCAGGTGCCAGGGGCAGACTCACATGCTGGTTGGGTTCCCCGGACCCAATGTTTTTTAAAAATGTAGTAGAGTCGGTATACTAATTGTTTTAAGTACCCCATAAAAACTAAAAGATGGAACCCATAGTATTAAGTTGAAAGATGGTGTAGTGGTAATTCCCCTTCTATGTTAACAAGTAGGTCTTGAGTTCGATTCTTCCAACCTGTTTTTTTTCCTCGTTTTTGTTGATTCCTTACCCATACAATGTTGGGGGTTCGGTTAGGTATTTAAATTGTGGAATCTTTGTTTTTTTTATTAAGATCAATAGTTTGTTTTATAGTTTTTATTGTCAAATTACGGTATCATACAAGTTTTCAAATTTTTAATTGTTTGGAGCATTATATTTGTTCTCGAAAGTCAAATTTCAATATCATAGAGTGTTGAAAATATCTCATCTGCAACTACATGACAAATTCCTATATTGTTTTTAGATCATTAAGTGTTTGTTTATTTGCCTTTCTCATAGAAAGAATCTAACCTCACTAAAACTAATCTATATTACATTATAAAGAGTGAGCAATGGGTAAACATGTCCAACTTGATAAACTTAAGATGGCATTTGGAAAGCCATATGCTTTAACCCTCAAATGTCATATAAATCTTCCCCAAATTACCCTTGTCAATGCATTAAGATGCTTGTACTATGTGTGACATTAAGATGCTTTGTACCATGTGCTTTAAGATGGCATACAAAGAGTCCTATGCTTTAAAGCATAGATGTCATATAAATCTTCTCAAAATTGCCCTTATTTTGCATTACTAAATTGTACCATTTAACCAAAAAAAAATTAAATTACGGATGTTTAATTTTTATTTATAACCTTCTCGGTCGAATTAAATGGAACTTCAATTCAAAAACTTTAATCCTCATAATGATCATATCATAACAAGGGCCAATTCAATTGGTTTCAACAAGCGTTATGATACAAAATTGTAATTTACCATCAACATTTGGACGCCATATGAAAAGTTTCTACCCAATATCCCTCTCTTTCATCCCAAAGCTTCCAATTTGCCCCTCACTCACCTATATAATCGGCAATGTTCATTCCGTTTGGTACCAATTCTCTACTCTTTTTTTCTTTATTTCATAAGTTTGGTAATTAAAATTATTGTTTTGATCGCCGCTCGAAATCCAACACTCGATGGAAGATAAATGTGAGCTCGGCTTATGATTAAAAAAACATGAAAAACAATCGAATTACTGTGATATTAATCACGAAAGTGGTGTATGTAGGCGATGTTAGCACGAATTTAAGCAATTGAAGGTGATTGTTTGAAGCGTGTATCTAGGTGTATGTGGATTGTTGTCATTTAAGATGGACCTGGATGAAAAATTGGAGGTTGTATGCATGTATTATTTTTCCCACAATTTTAATCATTGCTTGTAATCTTAGAAGTAATTGTTTTCCTGAAATTATAATTACTTCCTACAAATACTTTTGTTTTTTAAGGTTAAAATATTTTTAATTTGTTTGAAATTTTTATTTGGCACCCTACATGCGTCTGATTATAAGATAAGATGGAGAATTATAGGAAAAAAATCATACAAGTGTATTTGAATTTAGGTTGCGGCTTTAGTAGGATTTGAGGAAAATCTGGGTAGTAAGTGCGGAAGAGTTGATGAATTAGGAGAAAATGGAAGATAAGGTAGTTATGTTAATGATAGTAAATTTGAGGCTTTTGAATGAAAATGAAATTTCAACGAATGATGTTTCATAATGGAATGCATCATGTTCAATTTAGGAACATAGAATATGGGAGGTAATTTGTATGTCCATAGAATATATAAGAATCTGACATACATATTGGAGGTAGCTTGTATGACCGTAAAGGTTAAGCTGAGAATATCTTTAGAAATCATTGTAACCTTTTTTCTTCTTAGAGAAGCCAGCAAATATAAAATTTAAGCAATTGTCAAAATTTATTTCTATATTACGTAGTTATATAAATATTACTCTTTGATTCAATGTAACCCGCCAATTATATATGTATTATTGAAGAGTGTGGTGAATAGTAATCATTTGAAAGCCAGAAATGGATATATACTTAACGTTTCTGTTTTCTTAAACAAAATGGCTTGGTGTTATGGTGGTGTATTGTTTGGTTGTTCACAAATGTTACCCAGGTTCGATCCTTGCTGTTTGTTTTTTTTTCCTCTTTTCTTTTTCTTTAGTGTTGTACACGTGTGTGCTTTAAGTTGTGTATGCGTGTCTTTTTCACGTGTGTCATTTGTCTTATAGCCTTCGTCCCCACCACACACCTGTCATATATCTCCTCAACTCCTTAACCATTGCCTCTGAAGAGAGAGAAATAGTAGAGAGAGAGGAACATGGAAGGGTGATGAACGGTGACCGGAAGGCCACAATCTTCGAACCATTACCGCCCAACCCTCCTCTCTTCTCTCTCTTCTTCAACCACCACCCGATATGTACTGTGGGGTTGTTATGGATGTTGTTGTGTGGTTCTTATCGTGGTTTTTTGGACCGAGAGAAGGTTGCTCTGCCGTTACCGACCGTCTTTTCTCGACGATACAACCTTTTTCATCTGTTTCTTACCACTTCAGGTTGGATTGGCTTCCGCTGTCGCCGTTGTCTTCTGGGTCTTTTTCGGTGTGCGTGGTGCGTAGGTGGTTGTTGCCTCCGACCAGTGTTTCTGTTTGGTTTTCTTTTGCCATTTTTTTTTATCAGTGGGTATTAATACACAAACTTGATGGTTTGTTTTTATATGGTGCATGTGTGTTGTGATTTTGGTATTTAGGGGTGGTTACCTCTTGACTAGGTAGAAATAGTTATTTGTTGTATTGCTTTGATTAGCCTATTTTGGGGTGTTGTGGTTGCCTTCGGCTGCTTGGCCGGTTCTTGGTTCATCAAACACGTGTGATTGTGGTTTTCAGACACTCTTTAACATGTTGTCGCTTTTAGGGTTTGGAGGCATTTTGTTCTTGAATGACAATGGGTTGTGGTTACTCGATGGCAATGACGATTCTAAAAGGTATCAATTTATGTCATTACTGTTGTTTTCCCCAATTTTATGAGTTTAATTATCCACTTTATTAGACTTAATTGAATGGTTTGGTAAGCATTTAACATTTAAGAATAATTGTTGATAAAATGTTCTGATTCTTAGGCTTCATGATGTCGATTGTGGTAGATTTGTGGTTCGTTGATGGTAGCATTTTGAACAATGGCTGTGATGAGTTTTAGATTTGTACAGAAAATAGGTGATGATGGCGTGGCAAGGATGGTGGATGGCGGGTTTAGACCAGGATGGTGGATGGCGGGTTTAGACCTGCAACCCACCTTGCAGCCAGGTGTTCTGAAAACTTTGAGCCTCAGAATGGTTAATTTCATTGACATGTACCATCTTTTTATTTGATTTGCAGAATTCTGTGTAGGGGAGGGGGTATTCAACGTAACATGAATGTGTGCTCTACTGATTGTAATTATGAGGTGTATATTTACCCTATATACATAGAATGGTAACCTTTTATTTTTACATTAGATCAAGTCATGGTTATATTGAATACATATTGTATTTTTTGTGCTTATTATGGTTCATCTGGATGCTTCAAGGCAGTATGTATATGAAAATATGCAGGACAGTCACATTATGTGTCAACAGGTATTGACACAGGTATGTTTATAATTTGTTGTTGAACATTACACGAAATATGAAACCTATGGATTAATCAAAGACCTGAATTGATGTTCATCTAATAACTGACTGAAGTAATGATATTGGAATGAAACAAATGATGTACATTTACTTTTATGTTTTTTTTTTATTTTCCAGAATTAAAATTGTTGATCTCCTTGGTGTCTGAAAGCGAAGCATTCTTGAACGCAGAAACAAGTACCCCTCGGGTCAGTTATTAATCGTTTTGTGGCATAGATCTAATAAGGCGGGCATTGTAACTAAATTTGAGTGTTCAGGGGTATACATACCCATCTTCTTTCTACAATTATTGTAATTAAAGATATGTGTGATGCGATAATTAGTGGAAGATTTTTTTCATCTGTTTACACGCTATCATCGTCCCAAAGAAAGAACGGCTAGATGAGTGATTAAGGTGTGGTCGGCGACATCTGAACTACCGGTTGAATAGTCAGTGGTGACCAAGGGAGTGGCGATTCCAACAAGCTAGCGGCTGTGGTGGTAGTTTTGACCAAATTAGTTGCATGCGATTGAAATTTATCAATTGCGGTGACGATTAGAGTTGACAGGTTTGCACAATTTTGCTTTTTATTTATATATGTACTCGGGGTACTTTAATCAGTTATTGCGGTTAATGCGATTTGACTTGATGTTAAATGATGTTGTTTTGCTTCTTGAAAATGTCAGATTTTATAAAGAAGAAGAGAAACAGATTGACCAGGTTTGTATCTTTTTTTTGCCAAATATAATGCAATGTTTGTATACAGAAACCCATTTATTTGATGTTCTTCATAAACATACATTTAGTTGTTATACATAGGCTTCAAGAAACAGTGTTTTGATGTTCTTATACTGCCCACAATTATGATAATTAAACAATAATATGCTTCAAACAAGTGTTAATCATTTAGCTAATCTAGAGTTTGCATTTGAAGCTCCACACACACACACATGAAAAACATATACTAACTTATAGCAAGATCTGTTAAACTTGACGTTTTTGCACGTATAAGGCATTTTTATGGGTAAAAATCCAAAGCACATGTAAGTGAACCAAAAAAAAATAGCCTAACCTTGAATGTACTAAAGATGATTGCTAATATTTACTAAAAGATATGAATTTCACTACAGAAAACGAAGTATTTTTGCAGGTGATGAAATTCAGCTTCTAAAAGGGTAAGAAACACGATGCAGCAAGTGTTTATCCAACACAAACCAATAGGTAGGACGAAGCAACATTTGTTTGAAAAGGTTCAACATAGAAGTCAAATTCGCAAAGTATAGCACAAACCAACGTAGAAACCAGATGTGTACAGTGTTGGTAGCTTTTTAACCAATAGGTAGGGCGACAAACATCTGTTTGAAGGGTTCAACATAGAAGTCAAATTCGCCAAGTATAACACAAGCAACATCGTTTTGAAGGCTTCAATGTAAAAATCAAATTTGCACAGTGTTAGTAGCTTTTTAAAAATGTTATGCCAACACAACATTTGAAAGCATGTGATGCATACTGTTTAGAAACTTCAAAGGTAATTAAAGTGATCTATGTTTGTCTTTTCACTACTACTACTATCAAGTCCCCAAATACATTGTCAAAGTGCATGGTCATTGCGCAGTACAAAGGTAAACGCTAAACAGGTGACACGCTTTAGCGCGCCGCAACGCGCGCGGAGAGAAAAACTAGTTATCATTACATTCAATGATTCTTTCATGTGCATCACTAGAGCCGAACCTTTCCCATTATTACAACCTCATAAAGTGTGTACGGGTCGTTTTGACCCATTTAAATTGTATTTCAATCATTCTAACCTCACGTGTGTACGCGTCATCATTTGACCCATTTAAATTTTATTTTGATAATTGTAACCTCATAAGTGTGTACGGCCCGTTGCAATTTGGCAACACTACGATATGTGTGAAATGGCTTCGGGTGAAAAAAAGGCTCGTTGCAAATATTGTAAAGGTTTCTACAAACCGGAAGCAAACTCGTCTTTGCAAAAGCACGTCGCAAAGCCATTTTGCAAGGTTTTGAAAGCACAAGCTTCGAATGATCAACGGCAATGACAAGTGAAGGAGAGATCTTCGCTTACTCCCTTGATGCGGTTCGTGAGGAAATGGCATGTTTTGTCATTCAAGAAAGCCTTCCATTCAACCACTTCGACAATCAAAGGTATACTCGCCTTGTGCAAAGAACTCTCCAACCACGATACACTCATGTAAGTCGTGCAACTCTTAGAAGGGATTGTTTAAAAATGTGGAAAAAAGCTAAAAATGAAACAATTTCTTTTTTTGAAAATTTACAAACCGGTGTAAACCTTACTAGCGATGTGTGGTCGACACCTCATGGTGTACCCGACTCTTACATTTGTGTCACCGCACATTGGGTTCAACCCGATACATGGCAAATGATGAAACGTACGATTGCGTTTCAACTTTTCGATTATCCACACACGGGTCAAAATATTTTTAATGTTATTGACAACGTTATTAGAACTTATAAATTGGAGGAAAAAATATTTTCTATATCTTTTGATAACGCCTCCAACAATAACGTTGCAATAACACAATTAAAATTAAAATATAACCCGATTTGTGAAGGTGCATTTTTTCATAGTCGATGTGTTGCACACATCATAAACTTGGCGGTTCAAGACGGTTTAAAAGTTGTTGAGTCACAAAAGGAGGGTTTTAGAAGGATGTTGCGTGATATTTTTAGCAACGACCAAAGACATACTAAATATATAAAGTTTTGTAAGGATGCGAAAAAACCGTGTTTGGGTCCGAATTGGGATTGCCCAACAAGATGGAGTTCTACATGTATCATGTTTGAAACGGCGATTTCACAAAAAGAAACTTTAATGGCTTTTTATGAAATCTTGTCGAGTCGTGGTACGGTTAACCTTACCATACAAGGGGTTGGGAAACTATTGAGCGTATAGCCGATATGCTACAAGTTTTTAAAACGTCGACAACCGCTTTATCCGGTGTTTATTATCCACAAGTCCTTTAGCAATTCACAAAATATTTTTAATGACATCTAAACTAAGCAAGATAAGTGTGTATGGGCATCCGTATTCGGATATGGTAACACAAATGAAAGAAAAACTTAAAAAATATTTTAAAGAGATACCACCGGTTTTTTGTTGTGCCGCCGCCTTAAACCCTTGCTATAACATAAGGGGCGTTAATTCTATGATTGATAAAATTGCGGACGAGTTGGGTTTAAATTGTGCCGAAGACCCATGTTTTAGCCAAGGTTTGAAAAATAAATTTAACAATCATCTTAACGGCATGTATGCTTTTTATCAATCAAAATATGGTTCAAGCTCACAAATTCATGATTCGTTGAGAAACACTTTGGACGAGAATTCCAACGATTCCGAGTTTGCTTTTTTTAGTCATTTATGGAATTTAAATGAACATGAGGAAGCTAGTAACACACCAAGTAGCGAACTCGGGAGATATAGTGGTTCAAACTTTTTACAACACTACACTCCCGAACAATTTAAAAACTTTGATTTGTTGGCTTGGTGGAAAGAAAAGGAAGAACAATTTCCGATTCTAGCCGCCATGGCCCGAGATTTACTAAGTGTCCAAGCTTCTACGGTAGCTTCGGAATCCGCTTTTTCTACTAGTGGCAGGGTCTTATCGATAAGGAGAACGAGGCTAACTCCTAAGGCGGTTGAGATGTCTATTTGCTTAAAGGATTACTTGGATGCGGCGGAAAGAGTACAAGATAAGCGCTCACTTGAGGGAGAATTGGAGAACGAAGCCGAATTGTACGAGGACGAGGTGAATATGGCCTTGATTGAACCAATGACCGACGAAGAAGCCGAACTTGATGAATACCTTCGAAACAACTCGGGTTCGGGCGAAGATTAAAGATGTTTTTCAAGAGAAGTTTGATGTTTTCAAGACGCTTGCTTATGTTCAAGACTTTTAGTTGTTTAAGTTTTTCCTAGTTATGTTTTAAGACTTTAAGTTGTTTAAGTTTCGAGTTGTTTAAGACTTTAATTTGGATGGTTTTATTGTGTAATTTGGATGGTTTTATTGTGTAATTTGGATGTTTTTTAGTAGTTAATGAAATGGTTATGGATGTTTTAAGTTATAACTTTCTTAATTAATATGTTAGAAGTTTGTTTGGATTGTTTGGAATGGAAAAAAAAAAAAAAAAAAAACAGAAGCAGCAGCGAGCAGCAGATACAGCAGCAAAAAAACCAGTTTTTTTTCCGGTTTTTTTTACCAGACAAAAAAACCGGTTTTTTTAACTGTTTTAAAAACCGGTTTTAGAACCTGTTGGAACCGGTTTTAAAAAATATAGTTTACCCTTCGAAAAACCGGTTTAAAAACCGGTTCGGTTATCAAAAAAAACCGGTTTTAACACCTCAAAAAAAAAACCGGTTTCTAAAAAAACCGGTTTCGGTTTTTAAAAAAACCCGTTTTGTACACCTCTATGTACGGGTCATTTCAACCCATTAAATTGTATACTTGTTATAACCTCATAAATTGTGTATTGGTCATTTTTATCGGCTTAATTTATATTTTGGTCATTATATATAGCGGAATATTGGTTTAAGTGGTTTTATTAGTAGTAATGCTTCTTTGTTTCACATATTTATTAACTTGCTAATCAAAGCCGACAATGATTTTTATCAGACTTTATGTTTAATATTAACGACAATGTTGTGTTGTTGTGTTTGTAGTTCAACTTTAGGCAGCAATGTAGCTACGTTTCAAGAATGTTTTACTACTATTTTAGCATCTGACCAGGACTGCTTTTCGGTCCAGAATGTAGCTGCTAAAGAATGATTTGTTTACCTTCTTAGTTAAGATCATTGGTACGTGAAACCTCCGCCGCTATCCCTTTTGAATCGCAAAGCCTATCCTGCTAAACACAAACCCTTGGTTTTTAGGGCTCTGCGAGTCACTATTGATATAATTAATTGTATTAGCCAATTGGTTTTAAAAATAGATTCCGTACGTGAAACCTGTCTCGTAACAATACCGCGGCAACGCGCGGGCACTCCTGCTAGTGTTGTTAATGTCTTAAAAGTCCTCCTTACCAATGATTTTTAATTGTTTCAATTTACAGTCCACCAACATTTTGATCCAAAAGCTCATTTTTATGTAGTTCTATTTAACTATGTCGAGCCATCAGTTAGTTTTTTTTAACACAATTACTAAGAAGCATGAACCTTTTTGTAGGTCTATTATATTGCATGTTAAGGGTGTGTTTTGGATTGCTTTGATTCATGAATAAGGAACCAATTTTACCGATCATGTTAACCAAAGAGATGAAATTAGACGGACATATTTGAGTAGTTCATATCAACCATAAGGTAATGATTTTTCAAAACGAGATTGGTAGTAGATTAAGACAATTTTCTACGGGTTGGTTTGAGGATTTTGATGGGTTAGAGTTTAGTGTAAAATCGGATAAAAAGACCTTTTTTGCCAATGTTTCGGTTGAAGATGTAATTGATCATTTTCAAAAGATGAAAACACTTAGGGAACAACTTAAATTTGTAAGTTTTTTCGGTTCGAATGACATCGTATTTTTATTGTGGGTTTTCTAATGGGTAAGTATTATATTGTTTTTTGTTATGATATTGTATTTTATTATGTTCACGGCCTGACCTGACTTGAATGAGGGCCACCCAAAAATTCTAACGTTTGGTTGTGAAAAACGAAAATAGTGGACCCCATCGGAAAAAAAATCCTGGGTCCGCCACTGTGACAGGTGCCGCTTGATGATATCTAGTAACAACAAAAAAAATACAAAATTTTATTAACTGATTTTGTTTGTGCATACATAGTCATACTATTAGATCAAATGTCATGAATCAGAGGAGAACAGAACAAAAGAACCATAGTTGATGGATGATTTTGTTCGACTACATCAATAGTTGCAACAGAATTAGGCCTGTAACGAATCGAATGAACACGAACAAAGGCATGTTCGTGTTTGTTCATTTAACTTTAACCGAACACGAACACATAATCGAACACATTTTGTGTTCGTGTTTGTTCATTAAGAAATTTGTCATGTTCATGTTTGTTCGTTTAAAATCTAAACGAACAGTTCATGAACGAACATAAACGGACATTCATGAACATAATAAATGTAAAGGATCTTGTATTACTAAAAATCCCAATTACTAATTGGTTAAAGTAGGTAAAGCCCAATTTATGTTTATAATTATATAAATATAACTACTTATGTAATTAATAAAAGTTAAACAAACATAAATGAACGAGATAAACGGACGTTCATAAATATAAATGAACAAACACAACATTTGTTCATGTTCATTCATTTAAATAAACGAACAAATTAATCAAAGTTAGTTTATGAGTTCTCAAGTTAACATCAAAGTGCTTGGGCAGCCGCAGAAGGAAACGAACTATATATGGGCCAATGACAGAAAGCAAATATGGAAGGAAAGGTGTGGGCTTCCATTTTGGGCTTACATTTTTAGTCCATGTAAAACTAAAATTATTGGATTGAAGTCAGTTCATTACTCAAAATTTATACAAGTCAGTTTAACTCGATATGATATCCAGTGATATTTTTGAGCCATGAGCTATCTGAACAAGCTTAATAAACCTTAATATGGAGAACGTCTAAGACAACCTGCACTAGCGGCTCGTGTGCATTGGATCCACAATAGAAGGATACTCATAAATGAATGCATTTTCTTGAACATCTAAGTCGTCAATATTTTTACTCGACGGCTAGAGAAAGCATTGTATGAATTATGGCATATTTGACTACAAGTTTTAAAAAAATCACAACTGATCGAAATAGGCCTAGAATACATAAGGTTTGAATGTATGGCTATGCGAATGTTTGTTTTGGAGGGAAAGCATTTAAGAGGGAAATCGAAAAGACAATTAACAAACTTATCTTTCATATATACAAATGATCATCTACATCTCATTTATACCTTTTTTTTTTGAACGGCTAAATGAAATTTTATTCCACCAAAAATCAAACGAACCATACATCCGTACCACCCAGGCACAATTAGCCAGCGGCTACCTGGGCCATTACAATCTCACACTATTATATTAAATACGATTACAATTCCTAATACTCGCCTAAACTTATCAATCACCTCAACCATTATCAACAATAGAGAATTCCCACCAAGCTTCTTTAGTTATTTCCGGTCTCTTCGCCCGATTGACAATCCACCTATAAGACTCTAATTTAACTTCTTCAAGTAAATTCGAAGTCGAGGTACTCCTGTTATTGAATACCTTATCGTTTCTCTTCAGCCACAATTTCCAGCAACCCAAAAGCACAACCGCGTGTATCGCCTTGTTTAACTTCTTGTTACCACCGACCTGATATGCGGCACTTTGCAGCAGCCGATTTAAAGAATCCACTTCCTTAAGTTCATTAACCTTCAGCCACGTTCCGATGTTCCACCACAACGCTCTTGCCCAAATGCAAGACACAAGAATATGCTCGTTTGTCTCCGGTTCAGCTCCGCATCTACTACACAACCCGTCCCCCACCATTATTCCCTGTATGCTAATGTTTCAGCAGTTGGAATCCAGTTTTTTTGAGCCCTCCATACAAAGCAATTGACCTTTGGTGTTGCAATCCTATTCCATTTAAATATTGACACCACAGCCGAGCCCCAGGAACTCGTAGACAAATCCTGCCGCACCATTTTAACCGAAAATTCAGCATCCGCGTCAGCCCGTTTCCACCTCCAAACATCCTCAGCTTCAGATACCTTTTGATTCTGGATTAACAACCACAACTCATTCGCTTCTTTAATCTCTAATGGCGACTGAGGTAATCGTATTAATGGTATATCCCACCAAATCATATTGTTTACCCTCTTGTAACAGTTAATCACCTTTGTTTCCTTTTCTTTACACAACAAAAACGTAGCTGGGAATTTTTCCTTTAGCCGTGTATCGCTACACCATATGTCCTCCCAAAATCGGACCGTATTACCCTTGCCAATCTTGCACTTGAACTTTCTTTCCAGCTCCACTCCTTTGACTGCAAAATCCTTTTTAATCGTCAAGATATTGCTCCAAACCCCTCTAGCCGATTTCTTATGTAGAACAAAGCCGTGGGACCTTCTGCCTTCATGTATGGATGTAACCACCTTGTGCAACAGTTGACTTTGTGATGTTTTATACCTCCACCACCATTTTGCAAGTAGCCCAAGATTAAGATCTTCGATACTTCCGACGCCTAAACCACCACATTTCTTTGGCTTTATAATATTATCCCATGCTACCCATTTAATCTTTTTACCCGAATTTGAACCAACCCATAGAAATCTTCTTCGAATTCCTTCCAATGTTTTTAACACCCCACTGGGGGCCTTAAAAATTGAAAGGAAATAATTAGGAATTGAGCCAAGGACAGCTTTGACAAGGACCAATCTACCTGCGAAGGACAAATTTCAAGCCTTCCAAGCGGACAACTTCGATTGGAATTTATCGACCACATGCTTCCAACTTTTAATCCTCTTCATATTATCGCCCACCGGTAGTCCGAGGTGCACAAAAGGCAAAGAGCCTTTCTTGCACCTAAGACGAGCCACCACAATATCTACCTGCACATCAGAAACGTTAATGCCAAAAATATTACATTTCAACAAGTTCACTTTGAGGCCGGATGCTAATGAAAAACACCGGAGAATCCTATTCAATCCTTTCAAGTTCTCTTCAGACCATTCGCCAAAGAACAATGCGTCGTCCGCGTAAAAGAGATGGGAAATATTCGGTCCGTCGTTGGGTAACTTCACTCCTTTGAATTCCCCTGCTGCCTTCGCATTGGATACCATGACATTTAGAGCCTCCATAACTAAAGTGAACAAAAAAGGCGATAATGGGTCACCCTGTCTAAGTCCCCTTTTTAATTGGAACTCAATCGTGGGCGCCCCATTTATTAATACCGCCGCTTTACTAGTCACCAGTAACCCCATAATCCAATTCTTCCATTTAGAAGGAAAATTCATATGGTGCATAACAGTGACCAAAAACTTCCATGAAACACAATCGTATGCTTTTTCGAAATCCGCCTTAAATAGTAATATCTGTTTTTTGGATTTTTTTGCCCAAGAAACAACTTCGTTTGCGATCAGTGGGCCGTCAAAAATATTTCTACTTTGAATGAATGCCGACTGTTCGCAAGAGATAATATTACCAAGTACACATTTAAGTCGTGCCGCCAAAATTTTTGAAATAATTTTCCCTATAACCCCAATCAGAGAAATCGGCCTAAAATCCGAAAAAGTCAAAGGATCACAAACCTTCGGTATTAATGCCACTGTTGATGAATTACACGAGTTATGAATCGACCCGTGAGTAAAAAATTCCTCCATCACTTCCCCAATGTAACTTTCCAAATGGCTCCAATACCTCTTCATAAACGCAAATGAAAAGCCGTCCGGGCCGGTGATTTATCGCATCTACAATCCCAAACCGCCTCTTTGATTTCTTCTTTAGAGAATGGCCTGATCAAACTTTCAGCATCAACCGAGGAGAGCCGTTTAAAACCACCACTAGCCATCCTAGGTCTCGAAAGCATGGGTTTGTGAAACTTTTCTTTGAAAATCTCCACCGCCCTATCTTTAATGATACTCGGCTCCTCAACCCACTCACCTCCAATGAACAAACCGGTAATTCGATTCCGCACCCTCCTACTATTGATCACCCCGTGGAAGTATGCCGAGTTTTCATCCCCAAACGTAGTCCAATCGATCTTTGATTTTTGTGTTAAGTCCCTCCTTTTTTCCGACTCCCACTGCAATATCTTCAACCTCGCGTCTTTCCAGTTATCTCTTTCCTCTACCCCTAATAGTCTGGTTTCAGCAATCAAATCAAGAGACCTAAACATTTCTCGAGCCACCTTGATCGAACTTTCTTCCTGATTTAGTACATCAGCCCTCCATCTTTTGACCTTGTCTTTGACTGCCTTTAACTTTAGTGATAAAAGGATATCCTTTCTATCAGCTTGAGTCTCGCAACAAAACCCACTCGCCACAGCCTCATCTAAGCCGGCCTTACCAATCCACGAGTTGTAAAATCTAAATGGACAAGGACCAAAGTTCGAACCTGATAAAGCGAGAACTATAGGCGAATGGTCCGAGACATCCCTTTCCATCGCCAAAGCTTTCACATTTGGCCACCTATTCATAAAATTCTCGCAAACGAGAAATCTATCCAATTTGCTCAATTTAGTACCGTCCGCCGACATATACGTATATCTCCTCCCGCCCATGTTATACTCTAATAATCCTGCCTCAGCAATAAAATTGTTGAATGCCAACGCATTCGGTAGAACAAACGCCGAATTAAATCTTTCTTCTTCGTTCCGGACATCGTTAAAATCGCCAAGAAAAATCCACAATCCTTCAACTTCTTCCTTTATTCCTAATAATTCCACCCAAAGATTTCGCCTCAGCGTCGGGTCGTTTGGCGCATAAACATTGACCACAAAAATGAGATCCGCAGTCCCACCCACATTACCGCCTACTAATATAAAGTTCTGCCCTTTTCTCCGAACTTGCTCTTTGAATACTAGCGGATTCCAGAAAGAGACTAAACCTCCTGACCTCCCCGCAGCATCAACAGCTACAAACTCAAACGCCGAATTATCCCAATACCTTCTCAATTGAAACTCAGATATCGATGCCATTTGAGTTTCTTGAACCGCAACAAAAGAGCAATTGAACTTACTCTTGATATTTCTGACTTTAGCTGATTTTTCCGCCCCACCCGCCCCTTTAAGATTGAAAGAGAGAAAATTCATTTTTGCACCATGGGCTCCAATTCCGCAGCAACCACTTAGTCAAAACCTCGTCGAAACCATCCAAACAAAGCCCAACTGCCTCTCCCATATCTTTAGTGCCCCCAACATTTATACTTGGTGAATTGGTGTGAGTTTAACCAACACAAGCGTTCACAATACATAACTACCATTAACTGTTTTGAACAATCGGTGTGATCCATAACTGCCTAGACTTAGGACTTTATTTATATTTACATGATCCTTAATGTAATAACATATTAACTATACTTTTAATGATCAAAATTATATTCCAACAACAAAGTAAATCCTATAATAATCATCCTTCTAAAATCGGAAACAAACAAACTAACTTAGAGGGCTTCCACAATCCATTTGGTAAAAACAAGAGTCGAGTTAGAGAGAATGCAGGTTTTCAAATGTTCAGATTTTACCTTTAATCATGCATCAAGGGGTGGCGTTGATAGCCAAAAGATAAAGGGGTACATGCACTGAACGGGTTTGTCCCGATTGCTAAGTGTTCTGTGCCTTATGTCCAAGGCTTGATACCAAACCATATCGAGCCGGCGGGTCTCACTTGAAGCAGCCTCTCTATTCTTAGGTGTAGAGGTAAGGCTGTCTACATCTTACCCTCCTCAGACCCTACCTTAGCTTTGCTATAGGTGGGATTAACTGAGTATGATGATGATGATGAGATTTTTGAAGGAGTAATCCTATTTGGAGTTAAATGGGTTCAAGAAAATGCTAATAGGTTTAGATAAGTATTAGTTTTTTATTTAAATTAGGATATGGTTATCTA
This sequence comes from Ambrosia x helenae, assembly GCA_030844895.1. Lineage (NCBI taxonomy): Eukaryota > Viridiplantae > Streptophyta > Magnoliopsida > Asterales > Asteraceae > Ambrosia > Ambrosia x helenae. The sequence goes on along the minus strand of JAUTDX010001123.1, from coordinate 44,343 downwards.
ATTTTGGTTTAATATTTATTTAATTGGTGTTTGAGTTATACTAGGTTTGGGTTTAGTTTAGTATAAATAGATGGTTAAGGCTATTGTAATTTGTGTCCTCAATAATAAAAGTGTTCTTTGTGTTTCGTTTGGGGCCTGATTTTCCAACAATTGGTATCAGAGCCAGGTTTTGAGAGTCGTTTCCTGAGAAAGGGGAGCAGCCCCTTAGGGGCTGCAATGGCAGTTATCGGCTTAAGTTGGTTGAACAAAGGTACTGAGGGCATAGGACTCGGCAATTCAGGTAACAAACCAACGTATTTGGGTGTAGCAAAAACGAGATCAGCAGGGGCTGAAGGGGGTTCGTTTAGCAACCAAAGAAGACAGAATAGCGGTGGCTTGTCGTGTTGGGGGTCGATAGCAGTGGGTGCAGATCGATCAGGGAAGTTTTTCGTGTAAAAATCCCATCAAGGTTACTTTCATTTATGTGGTTCACATGGGGAAAAAGGAGATGGTTTTGTTGTTCAGGTGGTGATCGGTGATTGGTTCAGAGGTGATGAACCTGATCGCAGTAGCAACATACATCCAAGTTTGATCGTGTTTTATTTTTGTCAGTGACTCTTTCTTGCCAAGGAGGAAAATTGTAGCGCGGGGCTTGAATTCTTTAGGCAGAAAAACCAACGGGCGTGTCGTGGGAAGAACAAAAGAGCGAGGGGCTTAGGAATTCGTTTGCCGACCGAGGGACGTATCAACAGGTGGTTGGTGTCTTTGTTGGTGGTTGATATTAGCGGGTGCATATCAAGGAGGAGTGTGACAGGGTGATAAAACTACGATCATAGATGGGTTAAACCGGTTTTAGTATAAAGTAAAGTGTATTGGGTGCTCAAACTGTGAAGTACCGGTTAGGATGACAGGGTGACGGGTGAACACGGGGGTGTCTCGTGGTTGTGTTAAGCTGTTAAAATCCGACAGAAAGTTGTGTGTTTCACCAGAAGGAGAGGTTAACCATGTTACGGGAAAAACGGGCAGAAGAAATCAAGTGGGTGGTTGTGATTTAGTTCGTTTAGCGGGTGATAGAAAACGATAAACGGGTGGTTTTGTTTTCTTGATCGGTAGAAGAAGGCTCTCACGGAAGTGTTGTGCGCAAAACAGATTCCGTGTGGTGAAAAACAACAGTCGGTAGTGGTGGTGTTATACGGCTTTGGACGGGGCCGAGGTGGAGCCCAGAATGTCCGGGATAAGTTGAGTTGAGGGAAGACTTTGGACGTGGCCGAGGTATAGGTCAGGGGGTCCGGCAAAGGTCGAGATTATCTGGAAGAACGTGGAGTAACGGTGCGGATGTGACAAATGGGTCCAAATTAGAATTAAGAGGGTGAATGAAGGAGTAATCCTATTTGGAGTTAAATGGGTTCAAGATAATGCTAATAGGTTTAGATAAGTATTAGTATTTTATTTAAATTAGGATATGGTTATCTAATTTGGGTTTAATATTTATTTAATTGGTGTTTGAGTTATACTAGGTTTGGGTTTAGTTTAGTATAAATAGATGGTTAAGGCTATTGTAATTTGTGTCCTCAATAATAAAAGTGTTCTTTGTGTTTCGTTTGGGGCCTGATTTTCCAACAATTTTACCTTTAATAGTGGTAAAGAAAATGGTGCTAAAACACTTTAATTTTCACTACTTAAGATGTACGAATATAAATTCAGTGTATTAACTTAACATATAGGAGAGGGGAAAAACATTTTGCATGGTTCCTATGCAAATCCTGGTAATATCCTATGATGGAACATACATTATATGTTATGGTAGGAATCCAAATACTAAACATTGCATAACCATTGCAACAGTAGGACATTGTATACTTATACTTAACTCTGATATTACTCATTCATGTGGCGAAGCAACCATGGGGGCATCATCACCTTAGAGACTGCATGATCAGCTTGAGTATTCTGCTGCTCTTCGTTCATTGCATTCTCCTTCAACTGTTTCCACATTTGTATAAAAGTTTATGAATGCGTAATTTTTGTTAACGGCCATCTGTCTTTTGATTTTGTACTCATAAATTTTAGACACTTTTGTTGGAATAATAGTGTTATGTGCAAAACTACAAATCAGTTGCAGCAAGAAAGAATCTGTCCGTGGTGAAGTTAACAATCCGACGGTGATCAAATAGATTATCGATGGAGAATTAAAAATATGTTTCAAATTTTTCTTAGGGGTTTGATTGTTTCATCACTAATTTCGCAGCGAATTTTTTTTTCGTTGATGGTAAACTTTCTAGTAGTAGAAAGTTAACAAATAAAATTAGAAAAAAAAACTAAAGATTTGGAATAGAGATACCTTCTTAGAGAGTGCAGTGTTTTGCTCTTGGAGTGCTCTTTCCTATGACAAATAAAGAACAAAAATTAAAAGAATAAATAAACACATTTATCTATTCTAGCTAGACAATCAAATATTTGGTAACAATAATTTTTTTCCCAGAATATCCAATCCCTTGAAAATCTGGATTCTATGTGTTTGAAGGGTATGATCCCACTTTATTTTAATTCTAGGATTCTGTTGTAGAGACATGCTTACTCTTTATAAGAAAATGTGATCTCAAGTAATCAGGATTCTATGACTCCGCATAGGGGGTGTTCAACGAATTGAATAGCGAATTTTCGAATTAACTAAATCGAATTTTCCGAATTTTTTTTACCTGAATTTCTATTGATTTATTCAAGTACTTGAAACTCAAATTCAAATAAATTCAATTTAATTCAAATTTACCCTAAATAATAAATTAATTTACTTTTATTTTTAAAGCTACTACAAACTGATTACTTTTAACATTTAAAATACTAATTAGCAAAATTAATAAACTGTCAATACGCCAAAAGACCAAAATCATAAAGACAAATCTAAAGTAGCCAAAACGCCACGTTATAAAAAGTTTCAAATTTGAACATGAGGGAACTGCAAGTAAGAAATGTAGCAATGGTAGCGACGCGTTAGGTTAGGATTGAAATAGGTTAACGACTTAAGTTATGATATAGTTATAACTTGAAAAGAATTTGACATAAGATTTAACAATAAAAAATAATTTTTTATATTAATTTGTAATTTTGTTGTAAAATTTTAATATTAAAATAACATCATATGTGAAAATAACAAAATAAAGAAACTTCGAGTCAAACGGGTCCTGTTCAGGTCAATCCGTGAATTCTCGGGTCGTGCTCGGGTTCATATGTCTGTCACAATTTTCGGGTTCGGTTCACGTGCGGGTTCGGTTTCGTGTGAAATTTTCGGGTTCGGTTCGGGTTGGACCCGTCAACTCGTGATCACGACCCGTTTAGCACCCATATTTGTCACTACTAAAAAAATGGGCTATTGTCACCAAAAGTTGCTACCTAGAAAAATGGTAGCAAATTTAGCAACCGATTTTACACCAAAATATGTATTATAAGATAAGGTAACTAATTGGTTGCAAATTTTGACACCGTTTATTTTTTGTGGTAAATTCGTGAGAAAAATAATAAGAAAGAATTAAAAAAAATAATAATTTATAAAAAATAACAAACGTATTGAATTGTGACCACCTTAGCGGTAGCAAATTTAGGGACCTATTTTGCTACCATATTAGCCACGATAAAAGGGCCTATTGTCACCAAATGTTGCTACCTAGAAAAATGGTAGCAAAATTAGCAACCGATTTTACACCAAAATATGTATTATAAGATTAGGTAACTAATCGGTTGCAAATTTTGACACCGTTTATTTTTGGTGGTAAATTCATGAGAAAAATAATAATTTATAAAAAAATAACAAACCTATTGAATAGTGACCACTTTAGCAGTAGCAAATTTAGGAACTTGTTTCTTAAAATGTAATGCGTATATATATGGTATCTAATCAGTGGTAAATTTTGAGACTGAATTGCTACCATATTAGCCATGATAATTAACACTACGCCAAAATAGGCCTACAACCACACTTATTCTAAAACTGCCCTGCCACACTTTCAATGAAATATGTGGCTAAAAGTCTAATCACATTTCCAAACCTTCTAGCCTACCTTTAGCCACACATTTTATTTATTCATGTGACCATTGTATACTGGTTCAAAACTTTTAGCCACACTTTAGAAAAAAAAATGTGACATTTTATAGACACACTAGAAAAGTGTAGCCAAATTTGATCTATAGCCACAATATTTGTTAGATTTTTTATTCATGTAATAAAAAAACATCTTTTGGAAATCTTTAGCCACACTTTACGAAGAAAAAAGTGTCATTTAGTAGCCAAACTTAATGAAAGAAAAAAAAACTAGTAACTATAACTATTTTATCGTCAATTAGATCCAATGATGGTCAATTGGATCCAATGATGGTCAGTTAGGCCCAAAGACGGCCAGTTAGATTCAATCATCGTCACTTAGACCCAATGAAGGGTATTTAGACCCAATGATGGTCAATTAGACCCGATGATGGTCAATTAGGCCTGTTGATGGTCAGTTAGAACCAATGATCATCAATTAGATCCAATGATGGTTAGTTACACCAATGATGGTAAATTAGATCCAATGATGGTTAATTACAACAATGACGGTCAGTTGGATCCCATGATGGTCAACTAGGCCCAATGATGGTCATTTACATCTAATGATGGTTAATTAGAACCAATGATCATCATTTAGATCCATTGGTGGTCAATTAGATCCAATGATGGTTAATTACACCACTGATGGTCAGTTGGATCTAGTGATGGTCAGTTGGGCCCAATGATGGTCAGTTAGATCCAATGATGGTCAGGTAGATCCAATCATTGTCACTTAGACCCAATGATGGTCATTTAGACCCGATAATGGTTAATTAGACCCGATGATGGTCAGTTAGGCCCAATGATCAATTAGAACCAATGACCGTGGGCTGCAATGGTCGGCTGGGGTACGGGGTCTCACAGATGGGGGTAGGGGTGTTCAGAATTTGAATAATTCAAAATTCGACTCAATTCGATTCGATTATCAAAAATTCGATTTGATTATTGAGAATTTGAATTCGATTACATTCGAGTCCAGTTAATAGAATAAGAATCAAATACAAAATTTGTGATTTTAAATTCGATTCGAAATTCGAATAAAAATAATACATATTTATTTATTATTTTTATATATTATATTTATATTTATATACACATATAAATGTCAAATTTGGGCTAACCTTCTAAAGTGACTCTTATCAAAGTCCAAACTCCAAACTTAATTAAAGCCCACAAGCCACAACCTATCCCAATTCAAACCAAAACCCTTTATAGTTTATACATATTCAAATACTATTAGATTAAACAAGCAGCCACCATCTATATTCTAACCTAAATTTGGGCTAATCTTTTCTGCCGCCGCTGCTCCACATCCCACAACCCCCGTCGAGCACCGCTGCTCCACCATCCCACAGGCCGTCTACCAGGTATATATCTGTTCATATATTTCTTAGAACTCAACTATCTTTTTTGATATTGTGGTTCCATCGATCTTACATATATTAATCAAGGAATTTGTTTTTTACATATATTAATAAACCACACCACTTCAACCATACAAATAATTTATTTGTATTTAAGATCTACTCCTTAATATAATAAACAAAACAGGATAAGATGCGCTACAAATCCATATGATTTATTCCATCTTGTTTACAAGAATGAGCAATACCCAACTTGGTTTCATCACTTCAAATATATGAACTTGGTTTAATTTGACATTACACAGGAGGCTGTTGAGGAAGGAATTGTAGTTGGGGGTGGGTGCACTCTCTTGAGACTTGCTGGCGAACAAACTGAGTCAACTCGGTTAACACTTGGTCGAGCATGTCGATTCAGTCAAACACGTCATTCTAGACATGTCGGGTCGCACGTACGATTTGGTATAATATTTTGGCGCTTATACCTATAAATATATTTCGCGTTTAATTGGATATTACTTATTACTTATCAATATATTTGGATTTGATTATGTTATTATGCAACTCACTTGACCCGTTATTAGTTTTTAATAATTCTGACTTCTTGATTCTATACATTGCTTGTTTTGTAGATTGAAAAGTTAAACTTGGTTATCAAAGAGCTTGTTAAGGAAAAAGATGAAGATAAAGCAAGGTTCGAAGGAATTATTGCGAGCTTGGTGGCTGAAAAAGAAAAAGACAATGCGGATAAAGAAGCTATGCTCAATATAATGGCACAAATTGAAGCTATGTTAACAGCTACGGGTCGAAAATAAGCTATAAATACTTAAATATGAATGTTTTGATGTTTTAGTTGGTGTTTCTATTAGATTCTTTTATATGATTTTAAAATTGGAAAAATTGTAACAAATTTGTTTTATATAATTTGGGATTTTGTATTATTTGACTGTTTTATATAATATAGTTTTCTTGAAATGTAATTGAATTAAAAAAACTGTAGCAAATCTAAATGGTAGCAAATTTTCGATGAAAGTGGTGACTAAATGGTAGCAAATTCTCAATGAAAGTGGTGGCTAAATGGTAGCAAATTTTCAATGAAAGTGGTGGCTAAATGGTAGCAATTTGTCAATGAAAGTGATGGCTAAATGGTAGCAAATTCTCAATGAAAGTGGTGACTAAATGGTCACAAAACTAAATGGTACCAAAACGGTTACAAAAAAATGTGTAAATTTTCAATAAAAATGGTGTCTAAATGGTGGCAATATTGGTGACTAAATGGTACCAAAACGGTAGCAAAAGACCTTCCTAAAATATTGTAGGAGCGGTAGCAATAATTTTAACCATTTTTGTGGTGACAAAAATATGGTAGCAAAATACAAAAGTGGTAGCTGTTTGGTGGCATTAGGGCAACAGACATGGGTGTTTTTGCTACCGCCTTTTCGGTTACAAAATGGTGGCTACAGAGCAATTGCTACCGTTATGTGACCGAAAATGTGGTGACAAAAGCCCAGAGCAATTGCTACCTCATTTCTTGAAACATACACTTTTTGAGTTCGTAGATTACCTTATTATGGAGTTCTAAGAAGGATTCATGCATGACTTGATTCTGCAAAAAGAAGCCAGAAATTATGAAGTAAAACACTAAATGAGGAACGAGTCAACAATTACAAGTGTTGGGAGTGAATACCTTTCTTGTTCTTACTCGTTTGAGAGCAGTCTCAAGTTGTTGTTCTATGCTTTGAAGCTCTCTAAAGTTCAAGGGCTCGAGGCCTTCCCCAACATAGTTCCTAGTTAAAATGCTCAATTATATATTAAAGGCAGGCCCAAAAATCATATATGTATAGGTATTGTATCATGTATTTTACAGTATCAACCAAAGCAACTCTTTGAAATGCAGGAAGCATTTAATAAAGCAACTTGAGTGTTATAGACAATTTCAACTCTAAATTAAAGTTTTTACTTCAGTTTATGATATATCATTCCTTATATCAATGAGTATTGTTTGTTTTGCCTACTAGGAGCACATGACCATTTTTGGTTGTGATGTGTACGGTTAACTTATATCAATAAGTATTGTTTGTTTTGCCTACTAGGAGCACATGACCATTTTTGGTTGTGATGTGCGGGTAGTTAATCGTAATTTATGATAGTTAATTTTGGGTTTTTATATGTTTATTTGTGTGAAACATGTGTATTTGAGTTTGATTCGATTTGCAGGTGCCCAGAGCTTAAATGATGTTAATCGTGATGTGCACGGTTAACTTATATCAATAAGTATTGTTTGTTTTGCCTACTAGGAGCACATGACCATTTTTGGTTGTGATGTGCGGGTAGTTAATCGTGATTTATGATAGTTAATTTTGGGGTTTTATATGTTTATTTGTGTGTAACATGTGTATTTGAGTTTGATTCGATTTGCAGGTGCCTAGAGCTTAAATGATGTTTTCGGGGGTATACGAGAATTAGAAAATAATCTGGAAGGAAAGAGAACTGAAAATACAAAGTTAGGAGAAAAGCCCAATGAGGGCGTACGCTCACATGAGCGTAATTTACGCCCTTGTTAATAAACCATAAGTGGAAAATTTAGTGAGGAGGCGTAAATTACATCCTTGTGAACATAATTTACGCCCTATATCGGCAAAGTTGGAGGATTTTTAGGAATTTCATTCCTATTTTAGGGGAGGCTTAGGGTTGCAAATTGAAACACTTCTCTAGCCGTTTCTGAAATCCCAAAAGATGATTTTCAAGGTTCCAATCGTCCGAAATTCATTCTACTTGATGTAATCAAGATTTCCAACAACCATTGAAGATCTGATCATGATCATATCAATGAACGACCTTGGTTTAAAAAAGCGATAGCGCACAAAACTATGACGTCTAAGCGCGAGGCACGAAGCGCAAAAGCGGTGGGCTTTTCGTACCCGAGGTACGTAGTAATTATATATATTTTATGTCCCCCATAGGTTTTTAGCTTTCTTTGCCTAAAATATGGCTACAAATAAGGTTTTTATATGATTTTACCTATATGTACAAGCCAGAAAAACCGAAAGTGCAACATGTTTCTGCATAAAATCTCATAGGGTACAGGAGGTGCACACCTCAGGTCCAACAAAAAAAAAAAATCAAAAGAATGCGCCTTTTCTGGGCTTCCTACAATTACTCTAGGCGAAGTTACATAAGGCGAAAGGCAGTGAACCTTGATGCGCCTAGGCGCACCTCAAGTGCGCTTTTTACAATTTGCTTAGATTTATAAACACCCTGTAATGGACTCATCACGCTCAGTTAGATTTGGACCATCATCCTGAGGGAGGATTTGTCTATAATGTTCCAAACTCCCTCGGGACTCATCATCCTTGATGAGGTTTGCCTTAACATCGCGAAAAAAATATGAGAGTGACTTGTAAACCATTTATGACATTTGACGCTTGAGGCGTTTTCCCTTTGCCTCACCATTTATGACTCCTCCTCCTCCTCTTTCTCCTCTTCTTTCTCGTCGTCCTCGTCGTCCTCTTCTAGGAGCTCTGGCTCTTCTCCACACAACTCTTCAACAAGTTAGTTTCACTTCCCGTGTATTGCGTCCGAAACGCCAAATCATCACTTGAAACGCTATCTCGAGTGTATCGCCTCATTCAGATTTGACCGCCTCGGTGATTGGAGGCGTATGTACAAAAACAACCCTTTGAGGCGCCACCTCATATTTGGTTTCTCACCGTCTCGCCTCGAGGCGCGCCTCAAGGCGTACGTTTCTAACGTTTTTTTAAACCATGCTTGCCCACTATGTATTCACGTTTTGTTTTTGGTTACCTGGATCCATACTTCTTATGAGGTCAATCGTTTTTGAATTACCCCACTCGGGCACATTTAATTGTTTAGTTGTAATTTTATGCACAATTCCACTCCTGGTGCATCGAAAATGCGTCAGTGGTATTTGATGTCGGACATTCCTTATAAGTTATAAGCTCTAACATCTCTCTTATCCACGACTAATATGAGATTTTTGTAGTATGTTACGCTGTTTTTGAAATGTGTATGTGTGTATATTTATTTAAGAATCTAAAGAAAATGACATAATCTTCTAAATAAAACTAACCCACATGTTGCATACAGTAACATTCTAGTGTTGCGACTACTCTACACTAATCTTAATACAGAGGACAGAAGGTATTAAGATGTGAAATTGTATATTTCTTTCATAACTATAGAAGGTGTTTTACAGATTACAAACAATGGCAGCCCCACGATTTTTTTAGTTAGATTTTTTCGATGCTTAGATGTCACCTAACTTGACGTTTGAATTTTTAGTTTGGGTTACATCGATTCAAATAAATAATACGATAACTTACAAAACTAAGAACTACAATTAGTTTTTTTTGGGGAAAAATGACCACACAAAAATTTAATCCAACATTAAATAACCATTTAGAAAGAAAAACTAAGGTACTTAATCAAATTAATTCAAAACTTTTTTTTTTTTTTGCCTTTACCTTGGTTTTTCAAATGCAACATGTGTAAATAATTTTTTTCCGGTAAGTTAAAAAATCTCAAGGGTTTGCGTTCACAAGCCTCAAAAATTAGTGAAAAAACCATAATATACATTACATATAAAAATAAACCCCGTTTGGGTAGGTTGACGGTTGACCGCACACCCCATATGCTAGTTCCTATATATATAAAACAACTAGCATGGTGCTCGCGTGATATTGGTGCTTGACACAATCACTATGAGATGTCCTTAGTGATTGAGCTCATCAGTGAATCATGACTCAATTGTTTAGAACCCCAAACAATTGAGTCTCAATCACTCTCAATCACTAAATTCACCTACTCACGCAGACAACTATATCAATAAAATTTGAAAGGTGACAGACACCCCAAAATGCACTAACAAACACTATCCACCACTTTAACCATGTGTAGCTGAATAACTAAGAAGTGCAAAAGTTCTTGCATCGTTCCTACGATATGTGCTTTGGTGTTTTAACTAACTGAACCCTTAAAATGATGTAATGGTTTAACTAAATCAAATTAAATAGAGAATAAATTGTGGGTACATGGCTTGCTGTGATTGGTTGAAAAATAAAAAAAAGGGATGTTGGAGATGATGGGGTGTTAGCAGGTTATCAGGGACGAGGGCTCAACCCTTTTTGGAGCTCATGCACAATGGATATTTGAGCACGTCAGATGGTGAGGTGGCATGGGATGCCACCCCACTACAAGTAGTTTTAGAAATTACGCATAACTACAATGCTCATAACAAACATGAATTCAAAGACGAAATATAATGAGCTTGTATATATATATACCTTATGTTCTTTTCTAAGACCTCAATCTTCGACCTTAGCTTGGAGGATTCAAGATTCCAGAGTCCTTCCTTACAAAACCCCTAAACAACACCAATTACAGTTAGTTAGATGTAGTGCGTGCTCAAGGTGAGTGAAATAAAACAAGGATTTTGGGCCCAACATTATAGATCTCTTTACAAAAAATAAATAAATAAGTAAAAAGAAAAACTAAAGACAATCAAGTGAAGTACATCCATGTATATTACCTGTGCTTCTGCTTCAGATTTAGTAAGTAGCTTTTCTTCATATGAGTATTGTTCATACCTTTCAAGAATTGCCTCCATACTCCTACAAATGAACATCATCAAACACGATTTTTGTCAAAATAATTACAAAGTTACTTATATTTTTGACACAACTATAAGTAGGGGTGTTAAAAAAATCCGAATCCGAATTCGAATCCGAAAATCCGAATCCGAATCATCCGAAATTTCGGATTATCTGATTTTCAGATATCCGATCCAAAAATTGATAATCCGAAATTTTGGATTCGGATCCAGATTTTGAAAATTTTTCGGATAACCGGATTATCCGAATCCGAAATATAATATATATATATATAATATTATATACACTACATAACACAATACACAATCCTAAATTCCTAATCCTCCTAACCCTAAGTCCATACTCCTCTAATCCATAGCTTCCGCTCCCACTTATCTTCTCTATAACAGCCCCCGTTCACCTCGTCTCTGACCTCCACAGCCCCCGTCTACCAAACAATAAGTTTTTTTCTTTCTTTTACATTTTTTTTGTTCCCGTTTCGTTTATCTAACTTCGATCCCGTTTTTTTAAGCAAGTTCACGTTTTAGACATAAATGAGAAGTATTTTTTTCTAAGCTTCGGATTATCCGTTGGATGATTGGATACGGATCCCAATATTGATTATCCGAAATTTAGATATCCGAAATTTGGATATCCGAAATTCGGATTATCCAAATTTGAACACCACTAAGTATAAGGGTATAACCGGATGGAATAAATAAAAAAGTGTTAAGTACGTTCTAGGCTTCTAGCAAACATTTGTTTTGTGGGTTTTTCCTAGGCGGTTTGCTTGCATTTTACTGGGCGATCTGGTAGCGGTTGGCAATGGCATTTTTCTGGGCGGTTTGGTTGTATTTTTCTGGGCGATTTGGTAGCATTTTTCTGGGCAGTTGGCAATGAATTGGCAGCCTCTATAGAATTTTCTATTTTCTAAAACCTGTGTGGTCAATCTTTGAAAGTGCAAAAGGAACTGTTGCACCGACCAATGTTCTTTAGTATATATAATAATTTATATGGGATAAAACTTAGGTAGCGTTTGGTATGATGGAATGGAAGGGGAAATGGAGTGGACTATTACGAGGTAATGAAAAATAGTGTGTTTGGTTGGTTAAAGGAATGGAATCAACCATTCAATAAGGCATTGGATTCCCTCAAAACTATTCCATCCACACCCCATGTTTTTTTCCATTCCATCACTCATTCACCCTTTACTAACAACACCATAACCCACCACCACCCACCACCATCGTCACCACCCACCACCACCGCCGTCACCACCTATTACCGTCGCCCACCACCCTGCCGCCACCAACCAACACCGCTGTCACCACCCTGCCGCCACCGTTGTCGCTGTCACCAACCACCGCCACTCACTATCTTCACCCACCCACCACCACCGTCACCACTCATCTTCGTTGGCTGTGTCTAATGAGCAAAATGTTCAGTTGGTTTAAAGGGTGTGAGAGATGAGAGATCATAGAGACGGAGATGTCTCCAAGACTTTAAAAAGGTTAGATAAATTAACTTAGCTTGACACATGTCGCCTCAATATTGGTTTATTGCTGAAGCCTCACAGAGACGCCTCGTATACCGTGAGGCTTCTCTCAAGAGAGATGGGAGGTTCCCAATAAATTAACTTGGTTGGACACATCTCGCCTGATTGGTCCAACACTTGTAGCCCAGTTGGTTGAGAGCCTAAAGTTTCCTATGGAAGGCTTGGGTTCAATTCCCACTAGCTACATTAAGAGGACATTGGTGGAGGGGAAATGAGGGATGACCCGGCCATTGGCTTGGGTTCGAGTCCTGATCCCAACCGGTTTTACCGATTATTTCACTGTCGTGCCTTCGAGCGGGTGAGTGGTCGGGTTTTCCTGGGAATTGGTGGCAATTGGTGGCCCGGGTACTCTCGAGTACCTGATTTGCCAAAAGGGTGCCCGAGAGTGCTCGGAAATTGATTCGTTGGCCGTTCAAAAAAAATATACCACGAGGCCTCTCTCCAAAGAGATGCGAGATAACTAGTTTGATAAAATCCAAAAGCCAAGGCCAATTTCGTGATTTTCGAAAAAAAACTATGTTTAGCTTGGAAATGTGAAAGTCAACAATGTTTTTTTTTTTTTTTTAACGGAGAAGTAAACTTATATTCCACCAACAAACTAGCAAGAAGCTAGAGGTACACCAAAAAACGAAAATCACGAAACATACATTACCAAGTCTAAACACCTAAGCAAACCGCCATAGACCCCCAAAACTACGCTAACCGATCAATTACCTTGGCTGGAAGCATAATCTTAAACCTTGACACTTTAACACCTTTTCTCACCCGATGGCTTCTCCCTTGGATCTTGCCATTCTCTTTATCAACCACATCAATTGTCTCATCCCAAGGAATACCAGGGTTGGACATGTTGTAAATTTCACTGGCCAAGCCAAGTGACAAATCTAAAGGATGAATTTATTTGTGTAATTTTTCCTTTTCAAAAGAATCAAAACCCCCCATTTAGTTTTTAAATATTTGCCTCGTACAAAACAAATGAAATCTTATCTATACCTTTATCTCGTACATACTCAAATTTATTGGTGTTCCATAACTTTTATGCATTTGATTGTATATTTTTATTAAATTTATGATAAAGTTTTACGCACATTTACCAATTTTATAAGATCACAAGTATGTCATATATTAGAAACTTCTTTTGATCTAGAAGTTGCATGTATAAAACAACTAACTAGAGTCTTCAAATCTTTGAAATCAGTGTTTTCAGGGCTATCATTTATTTCTTATATATTTTCCCTCAGCATATAGCCCAGTCCCACTGAAACAAAGATAAGAGATGCTTTTCATGTCAATATTACTGATGGATAAAGTACAAATGAAAAGTAAACACTCCCACAAAACAACAAGGTTATTAATGATCTCCAAGTTTGAATGAAACTAGACAGGAAGACAAACAGTCAAACACATAGATGAATGCAAAAGAAACAACAAAAACAGCAAGTCAATGAAGTTGTGTTTGTACTTTAGAAACACACACACACACACACACACACTTGCACTCACTGGCAGAACCAAAAAACAAATAAACAAGTGAAAAAAAAATGGAAACTCTAAAAGAGTACGTGCTTTGTTTTTTTTTTTCTGTTTGTCAAGACTTGTGTTTGAGTAAATATACAAGAAACAAAAGGAAATTAAAATTTAAAATAGAAGAGGATGGACCTGGAGTCAGTTGAGTACTCAGAGAGTTTGCCTCTAGGAGAGAAAATAATAAGAGCAATATCAGCATCACATAACACAGAGATCTCATGAGCTTTCTTCAACAAGCCTGTTCTTCTTTTGGAGAATGTCACCTGTCTGCTAAGCTTGTTCTCAATCCTCTTCAACTGCACCCTCCCTCTCCCCATTTTCTTTTTCAAAACCCTAAATGAAACAACAACACCAACAACAAGATAAAAACTTGATCTAAACAGTAAACCCTAAAAGGATGAACAAGTTTTCAACTTCAGTTGGCTTTCTTATTTTGGGTTATGTGTCAGAACAATGATAACTTGATCTAGATCTTGTATGATTTGCAAGAAATGAAAAAGAAGCAGAAGAATGTTTTAGTTTCTATTTTGGTGTGTGTCTATTATTTGATAAAATCTGTAGGAGAGAGTGGTTTGGTGTATGATGAAAGCTAAACCAGAGTGGTTTTGGAAGGATGTGTTGTCGAGTTATAATTGGTTCTTTGCTTTTATGCCTTGGGTTAGAGTTTTAAGATTGGTATAACAAGATTGAACCAAAAGCCAAGTAATTAGGAGGATATATATTTCAAAAGTAACCATTAAATATAGGGAAGTCATTTTTAATTACTATCCACGCGCGTTGTGCTGTTATACTACCGGCAGGTACAGGGGCAGATCTAGGCTATGATCGTCGGGTTTCTGGAAACCCACTCGATTTGTAATTTTTAGTGTTAATGTATATAGGAAAAAAAAGGAACCCATAAGAAAATTATCTAAGGAACCCATTATTAAAAATTGTTGGTGTCTTAGTGGTAAAGACCCGCCTCTTACAATGGAGATGTTCCAGGATTGAAACCCGGTTCACGCGTTTTTTAGGTTTCCAACCTTTTTTTAGTTCAAAACTAGGTTACATATCTAATATCTTGCACTCTGGCCAAACAAAAACACACAGAATCCCAAAGCGAACCCCCCCGACCTCTACTCCCTCCGCCTCTCCTCCTCCTCCTCCTTCCCTGCCGGTTGCCATCCTCCTCCTAGTTGTTTTCAATTTTGCTTTAGAAGATCCAGAATTTGATGTTTCCTGGTACTAACTTATTTCACTTTCGTTTTTACTAATAATCATATGTTTCTAATGAGTGAAAGCATTAAATTCGTTGTTAGTTATGCTCTATTTCATATGCATAACATTATTATTATTATTATTTGTATGTTAGAACCTCTCTCTAATTATAATTACCATTTGGTTACGAAAAGTCAAAGTTTATTTTGGTGTTAGATTTTTCTTGTTTTATGTTGATGTTGGAATTAGATAAATGGGTAGTTTGACTTTGAAAAGGGAAAGTTGGACTTTGATTTCAACTTATGGGAATTTTGAATTTTTTTATTTATTAGTGTTTTTTTTAATTTGAATGGCAGGACTCATAGATTTAATGCACCATTAAAAGTAGCATTCTTGTTTGGTTTGCCTGTTCTGTTTGGGCTTTGGTTGAGTTTAAGCATAGGAGGTCCTGAGGTAGTGTTTTTGTTGGTGTTGGTTATGGTTTTTTTTACTCCATTGGTTTCATCTTTTGAAGCATTTAGACAAGAAGATGAATCTCATAAGCTCTTTCACTCCATTCGGTACTAGGAGCAGGTACTAGGAGCATTGTTGGGAGAGACTTTCTTCCTTATGGATCTGGTTAGTTGTTTTGATTCTACTTACAAATGTTTTTCCTCTTACTTCACATTTTTTATAGATGCTTAATGCATGACTCTTCCAGGGTTGATTGTTACAAGAAGACCTTTGGTGTTGCAGTTACACAAGACACAGGGCAACCAAGAGGAGTATGCGGAATCTGGGCATATGTCGCGTAGGCGATTCACTGATTTCTGTAAGTAAAGATCACAACTTTAAGCACTATTTCATAATTATAAGTTTTGCGATCCAACCCGAATTAAAAACTCTAGGGCTAATGGAATGATTACTTTATTTTCCGACCCGACCCGAAAATTTTGACGTTTGGCTGTTAGAAATACGACCACCCAAAAAAGGAACCCATAGAAAAAAAATCATGGATCCACCACTGGGCAGGTATGCTCATGCGTTGTCACGGGTACGTATATTTACTTAAATATACTCAGGATGACTGTACTAATTCATCATGAACCCAAGAGAAGGAGGTGGTGGCTTTTACATAGTTAATTGAACATAATATGGACTAAAAATTAGAAAAGCAAATAAACCCGTGATGTTGCGGCACTGACAATTTACAAATCTATACTTGCTTCTGTTAGTTTATCAATCTTCTAGGTTAAAGGCTCGTGTACAATATCAATTTAAATAAAAGATAAAATGTGAAGTAAAAAATATGTTCATAATACGATATACTACAAGTAATATGTGAAGTAGGTACAAATATCTTATTTGGATGACTTCAAAGAGTCAAGCCGATATTCTACAAATTCAAATACATATGAATCACAATAAGAAGGTAGCATCAAGAATCTACAAATTATATAAACTAAAAAAAAGCCTAAATTAGATGTAAATAAATTGTTTTTGGGTTGTTTGACCGGACCCATCCGCTTTTGAAACCATAGTTAATTACCGCATCGGGTAAAAGTTCTGTTAAAACAATTTAAATGTGACCATATGAATATGTTTCTTTTCATTGGCATAGATATATAGATAGATGTAATTCCAAAATTATGCAACAAAATATTTAAGATTTAGATGTATACGACGAATCATTTCAACATGCCAAAAAAGCCATCATGTTTTCTTTGTCCAATCTCTGAATCACAATTTTATTATTCTCCTGGTCAAAATCTATACATTCATACTTACATATTTCTAGAAAATTAAGGTCACTCTCGTAGTTGTAATAATAATAATCAAGGAAGGTCATGTATAAGGAAATATACACAAACAATAAAAAGATGATAAGCGTAGATCAAATATAGTAAATTCTTTAAAACATCAATAATTAGCTGTATAGAACAGAAGACAACAAATATAAAATTTCTTTTGGCAAATGACATAATTAACAAATCAAAACACAGCACAATGCTTTATTAAATAAGTAAATAACAAAAAAAATCGTTTGGTTTTAACAATTTTAAGTAACAAAAAAATAGAAGAAAATGTTAAAAATCAATAATGATACTCAAACTAAAGAAAACTTTAAAACTTTAAAGTTAAATTCAAGTAGATTTTATTTAACTTGCCCAATAATGAACTGTTATAGCATAAAGTTGCATCAATTTGGATTCGCTGGATGGTTCAAATCATTCAAGTTGAAATTTAACAATTTCTCAAGTTTTAAAGAAATGAAGAAAGCACACCCACTTCATAAAACAGTCGCACATAGCTACTGCCCTTTTACGATAAAACTACAGTTATCTTGAGACCATCTTTAGCGGCAGAATAGTTCACAACATCATCAACAGAAACGGGTCTTTGAACACCTTACTTAAAGCAAGCTAGGATAAGTGTTGCTCTTAAATTAACATGAAACATGGACCAAGTGACTGACATAGTAAAAATTATAAAATATATTACAAATATTTGAATAGCTATGGATGAATAAAAGTTTTTAAAAAATGAGTATGCATTTTTTTAATACTTCATTTAATATATACAAAAAGGTATGGATGGATGTATGTAAATAATAGTGAGTGTTACAAATTGTATAACCTATAAACTTTGGTTGGCATTTAGCTAATGACTATCTAACTTTATTTTCTCGTTTTATTAAGACTTTAGTGTTATCTCCATTGTGTGGCATGCTCTTTTCCTCAGAATTAATCTATACTATATTATAAAGCATGAGAGAATGATACCGGTAAAATTTAAGTAATTACAAATTTCATTGCCTAAAGTACGAACACTTGATGCATTTGTAAAAGGGTAAAGTAGTCTTTTACTCACCAGTATTGAGGTTAATGGTTATTAACAATAGGGCAAGTTCAAGAGTTCTATATTTTTCACTTCATATTCTCCCATTTAATTAACCTTCTACTTCTCTCTAGAACATTAACACCACCACCCACTATAAACCCATTGGCTTTCTCCCTTGAATATCAATAACAATCAAATCATCGGTTATGTTCTTGAATGGTGGTGGAAATTTGAAGACGCGAATCAATCTACCCCTTCGTTTCCTGTCCACACTCCTTTATATACTCAGCAATTCTCATATTAATAAAGTGAACCCTTATGCAAGTCTTATCCAAATGAATTTCACACCCTGTTTTTCTTTTTTTGTCAATCATTACAGATTGCGGTTGAAGAGGCTCGGGACCTTATCATTCGAAAAGGTGAAAATTCTAATACCTTGTTTCATAGAATTTTAAGAACAATTTTTCATCATCATCATCGTTGTTATTCTTATAATCTTTAATTGTTTTGAAATAGAATTAGCTGGTGTGTTTGTGTTTTAGGTTATATCAATTTGACTATGTTTTTTGTTGGATTGTTTTCAAGTACCGCCAAGTTGGTTCAAGTTCCAATTCTTTGCTAGAAAAATAAGAATAACAAGCGAGAGAACCCGTGCTCCTGAAATTATTAACAAAATATAAATCCAACTTAGGTCGAGACGGTTTCTGATATGCTAAGGTACATTGTATATCAAAAGGTAAACAAGAATAAGAAACTGTAGGAAGCTGTATCTATGTTGCCGTTTTGGAGAATCTAGCTAGGCCATTGCGATAAGATTTTTAAACATATAACCACTCTTACTCACAAGATGGTGGAAAAGAACAAAACAAAATGGAGGACTATTGAATGGGAAATTGGTGTAGGGGGTTATTTTTGGAATATTATGTAACTGTTTATGGCTACAGTTCTGATGATATGCATCATTGTATCTTTTCGTGTCTCTTTTAGTTACACTATATAATTTTACATTTTCATTGTTATCTATTTTGTTTACTAAATACTGCACTGAATTTGAAAAGTTTAGCACAAAACAAACAAAGAAAGAATGTGTCTCACACCCACAATCCTCGAAGCGTGTACCAAAAAAACTGTGCATTATCATTGCGCAATGCAAACATAATATGCTAAATTGATTAAAAAACAATAATAATAAAAAATCCTAACCCAAGGGCAATAGCAAATTACGCATCCACATTTCCTATTTTCATCTAGAAAATGGGATTCCATTTTTCAATCACCTTATGCAGGTAATTTTTTATTTTATTTTATTTTATTTTTGGGTTTTATTTAAATCCCGCGGCAACGCGCGGGTAAACCCGCTAGTATAAGATAAACTGAACATATACATGTAGTATGAATGATAAAATAGCTTTAGGAGTTTGCTGAACTTAATTAAAAGTTGAATAGTTAGGTTGTCTGTTAATATATAAACAATATTTCATTTAGCTGTCGAGATATACCTCTAATCACAGCAAGATTATTCACCTAGTCGTTGACATTTATGGCAATAGAATGGTCGTTCGATGATTCTAATGGTGCAAATTATTCAATTACATAAGAATCCAAATTTTTTGCTATAAAACCCTGAAAAAAGAAGGTATACTTGAAAGGTACGAAACGAGGTTGCAAAAAACTTAAAATTTGCCTTAGCATTTTCATCATTCTTGAAATGATCATGAACAGAGTGTATTGTATGTTAATTAAATATGAATATACTTAAAGTGATATAGAGAAAATAAATTGATAAAATTGTAATACCAAACCTTCTATGTATCTTATTAAAGAAACTCGATGAATAGATTGGTAATTTTACATCAAGTTTAAGAGGGCATACCAAGAGCCATAGTATTTCAAAAACAAAATGGTCGTTCGATGATTCTGATGGTGCATATTGTTCAATCACATACGGATCCAACTTTTTTGATGTACAATCCTGCTAAAAGAAGGTATACTTGAAAGGTATGAAACAAGGTTGCAAAAAACTAAAAATTTGAAAACTTCTATACCTTCACCATCATCAACAAAACCTTAATATTCTCATCATTCTTGAAATGATCACAAACAGACTGCATTTTATATTAAATAAATATGAATACCCTAAAAGTGAAATAGAGAAAATAAACTAATAAAGTTGTAATACCAAACCTGCAACTTCCTATTTAAGGCTTGTAATATAGTGGTTCTTAAGTCTTTATATGGAATTATGGGGTTTAGAGAAGAAGAGAAGTCAACCTTAATTTTGAAGGTTTAATGTACCATTGAATTAAATGTCATAATCATGAAATTTAATGAGGAAAACGAGTTTAGAGAAGAAGAAAAGCCAACCTTAATTTTGATGGTTAAATGTACCATTGAATTAAATCTCATAATCATGAAATTCAATGAGGAAAACGGGTTTAGAGAAGAAGAGAAGCCAACCTTAATTTCGATGGTTAAATATACCATTGAATTAAATGTCATAGTCATTAAATTCAATGAGGAAAACTGATGATTGACTCAATTTGGAGTGATGATGGAGTTACAGCTGAAATGAACGCTTGACTGATCAAATACCACTTACCACTTCGTGATAATGATTCGCATTATTGTATTGTACAATTAGCATTAGAGGTTGTATAATAGGGTCATAAGGGGAAGAAAGTGGGTAAAACATAGGGATTTATACTTGTGCCTCTTCGAATGCCATATTAAAATGGTGAAAAAATTACAATTCTATACATCGAGTTTCTCTAATAAGGTATATAGATAGGTGAACATTGTTTTTATTGGAGTTTTATATGTTTATTAATTTTTTTTAATAGAGAAGGGAGCGATTTTATTGAAAAATTAAAACATGACGCTTTCTAGTCAGAGGTTAAAGAGCTAAAATACAAACTAAGAGATGCTCTCCACTTTTGCTCTATGTTTATTAATTAATGGATTGTATTGTTGAATGAACTGGTGTTATTGTGTGGTGGTTGTGTTGTTTGCTTTGTGTGGTTGTCTGGGTTTGAGACTTGGGGTGAGGGTTTTTTTGCGGGGTGGCTTGTTGGTAATTTAGTTTCTTTTGTTGGGGCCTTTCTGTCATTTTGTAGGGATCGAGTATATGTAACGTACTCTATACCTCTCTCTCTCTCTCTATATATATATATATATTGGGTTGTAGATTGTCTCACTCTCTCTTTCTATGCTCTCCCTTTTTTTCTTGTTGATGGTGGCTGGCCTTCTCTGTCGTTGTTCTGGACGACGTAAGTGACCCACGTTCCTTTTCTAATTTTCTTGCTGTTTCCCGACCGTCGCCATCAACCACCGTGCTTAACCACGTCACCCATAATCGTTTGTTATGGTGTAAGATGCTGGTAGCGGTGTACGATATGTCTGTTGTTGACGCCAACGTGACTTATTTATCACTAATAACATTGCATTTAAGGTCATTTCTGCTGTTTTCAGGTTACTTGAAGGTATGGATCGTTTCATCTTTGAAAAATACTATTCATGTCTTTTTATGGTCAGATGTAGTGTGTATAGTCGTTGCATGTGTTTTTTTCGTTCGTTTTTTGGGAGACGCCGGCATGTCATGTTTGTAGGATCGACTTCTAGATAATCGACAATCACGGGTTTGACAAATCTAAGTGCGAAATTCTTAGTTTGTGTTTGGTAATAACAATAAACAATCAAAACACACAAAAACGAGTTGCCCAAATAAGGTTTTTATTGATAAATGATTATATTAAATAGAGCTTGAGTGTTACATTACAATCAGATCATCACCACCAAGTTTCTCTCTCAAAAATGACAACTACTTAGCTAGGGTGTCATCACATTCTATTTATAGGCCTCCTCATTTGCTAATGGCCTTATAACGAAGGGGTTAAGACACACAAGAAGGGACATGGGCGAAGCAATGGACTCCTTCATCTTTATGTCCACACCAAAGGATGACCCCTTCATGTATAAGAAAGCCCTTTGCTTTTACAAATTACTAAAATACCCTTAGCATACAAACGAGCTGAAAACAACATAAATACAACCAACAAACACCTATACTAGGCTAGGGACATACAATAGACATATACTAATAAACAATCACAGGTTTGACAAAATAGACAAACACTTATACGTACTAGGCTAGGGACACATAATAGACATGTAGTAACAATGTTAGGTTATGGTTACTGTTTGTTGTTTACGGTTATTGGTTGTGATTTGATGTAGGAGGTAATGTTAGGATAGTGTTAGAGTCGCTGTGTATAGTAGTGGTGATGGGTTTTCATGATGCTGTTGCGGCTGTTCGGTTAGTTGTAGGGTTTACGGGCCTGGATGATTGAACAATTATTGTGGTTGTTGTATGGTAGTGTACGAATGATGGTTTGTTGGGGTAATTAGCCAATTATTATTTCAGGTTCGTGTCGTATGCTAATATTGTTATCTTTATCTTATATCTTTTGGTACATGGACCTGTCGTGACCACCACCGTTTATCGGTGTTGTCATCATAATCAATATCCTAAATTATGTGTTTTTATGGTCATTTGTGGTTTGGGTTAGACGGCAGTGAGCGTGACGAATTTGTATGTCATTTTGCTTATATGGATGGTTATGTAGGATTTTGGTTGTTTTTGGTAGTGCTATCCTGGTGTGGTAAGGATCGAGGATGGTAGGTTTTCAAGTGTCATTGTACTCTATATGGTTTAAGAGTAAGTTTAACATTTTAGCTCTGTCTTGGTTTTGGTATGTATCTGAAAATGATTGCATTCTTTGGCCTGGTTGTGATGGGTAAGAAAATTCTCAATTATTGGTGGGGTGGCATGTTAAGGATCAGGATGGTAGGTTTTTACCTACAACTCTCCTTGTAGCTATAGATCTCAAAAACTCTGAGCCATGGTGGTGATAAGGTCTATGGCTAATATGAGAGTATTACGTGTTTATTAATCGATGGGTTGTATTGTGGAAGTAAAAAGTGTTATGTCGTGGTGTTTGTGTAGTTATTCTTGTTGGGCTTACCGGGGTTCAAACCGTGGTGTGAATTTTTTTTCAAACGCACTAAGATTGTTGTGTTTCTGGGATAATGCATTATGGTATGGTCATTTGTTGTTGGGGTAGTGGTATATTCATATTAAATATTTGTTTATATTGATCTAAACCAGCATAAATATTGATGGTGTCGTAGTTGGTAGTACTCCGCTGCTGTGTGTTTACCTGGGTTCGAGTCCTGGGTTGAGTGATTTTTTCATTCTTTACTGCTTTCCCAGTGATTTTTGGGTGTTGTTGGCACGTGTTTTGTGTGTATCATTAGTTTCCATTGATGTATTTACACATTATTGTATATGTATGTTTGATCTACTTCTTCCTTCTCTTCTCCTCTACGTTGCTGCTGCTAAGGTGTTTCTTTCGCCATATTTAGTGTGATAGTTAATGAGCATGATTGGTTTACAATTGTGTGTCGTTTTGTTTACATGCTACTAGATTGTATTACTTCTGCTATGCATTAGTAAATGTTCAGATTCTTCGGCTTAGCTATGACGAGTTAAAAAAAATCCCGACGGTTATCTCACATGCAAGTCACGACGGTTAATATTGTTGTGGCAGTTACCAAGGTCGGATTTAGTAAGGGCCGAACGGGTTCAAGCGAACCCATTGAGTTTTCGATTTTTAGTAGAAATATATAGGAAAAATGAGCCATGTACCCATAAGAAATTTTGGCATGAACCCATTACAATATCAAGTGACTGGCTCAATGGTTAAGTCTTCCACTCTTTAAATTGTAGGTCCCCGGTTCGAAACTTGTTATAGGCGGTTTTCTCTTATTTTTTTAATTTATTGCAAAATTGGTTGGGCTGGAGACTTGGGATCTCAGATCTGTGTTTGAAAAAAAAATCAAAAAACCCACACAGCTGGGCTGGGGACTTGGGATCTCAGAATAGTTGAAGTAAGGACGTAAGGTAATGAAAGTTCTTTCTTGCCCATTTAATTACATTTGCAAATTGTATACATGAATATTAATTTTGCTTGTTTGGGTCTTTGCAGTGGTCCACTTTGGGGGGTTTGTAGTTGCTTTTATGCTTTTTAATGTGAAAGGAACCAATGTTAACTAATTATGTGTTAAACTCCCACCCTTTAAAGAGTGATTGATTAAGGTTAATCTTTTTCTTCAGAATTGTGTATTTGAATTAAATTATGTAGTTTCTATATATGGACGGATATAAGTTTATTGGGTAATCTTTGTTTCATTTGTGAAAAAAAAAGTGACTTTAGTGATAAAGCCCAAGCTGGCCCGACCCGACCCGAAAAGTCCAATTGACCGAAATTCGAGCACTAAAAACATGAACCAAGTTGAAAAAAATTCTGGATCCGCCACTGGCAGTTACCGTTTTAATAATAGGTATAAATATGTATCATATGTATTCATTTACGGTTATCAAGTTTCTTTGAAACTATTCAAGCAAATTCAGAGAACGAAAACATTTGTATCTTTATCACAGATTTATCAATATAGAACCATTTGATTTCCTGTTCATCGTGTTATTAATCGAATTATAGCGTTTCTTAATCGTCCACTGCCAACAAAACTGGTATCAGAGCAAGCTTTAAAGAAACGAAAACAAAGAATCTCGTCGGACAAAACATAGCCTCGAAAAATCCATTCAAAAAGAAGTATCAGAATTGAGAGGATCGTTTAAAACTGTAAAAGAACAATCAAGAACAAGGATTCCGCAAGAAATTCATCGTTCTAATCACGATTGTTGGTTGTCACGATCAAAACGAAAAAAACAGAGACTATACAAGTTTACGTTGCATCATCGAAAGGACTGTGGCAAATATCATATCAAAAGAAACAGGGAAGAAATAATCTCTATATCAAACGAAGAAATCACAAATCCGAACAACATACTGTTTGTAAAAATCTCTTGATTTACTTATTTCATTTACTTTATTAATATTTGAAAGAAACAGAGCATACATATTTCGTTTTTTTATTAATATTTGAAATCATTCATTTATAGGAAACGATATAAAAATCGTTTCAAATCCTCTGTTCGGGATTTTAGGAAATTAGGATTGTGGTTTCAATTTTTGAAAGATCCATATCTCAGTAGAAGAAGAAAATGCGTCATTTTTTATATTAAATAATTTTTTCTGTGTGGATATCATACGAAAAGTCAAACGTTTTATTTAGAATAAACAATTTGATATCTTCAATATTTTGTTAAGAGGTTACTGTTTAAATAAGAATATGATAAGAAAAAAATTATTAAATAAATCAAGAGAATGGAACTTATTGTACAAAGATAGACCCGAAAAAAATATGATGAAAGACGGACATGAAAAGAGACGTAAAATGAACTCGATCCAGATTATATGAGTCCGCGATTACACGCGATTGCAAGATTGAAACAAGAAATTGCAATAATGGCATTGGAATATGAGATTGCACTACTGGAATATAAACCAGGATGTATTGAAGAAATTGAGGATTGTGTGAGTGAAGAACTTAAGAAAGTTGGAGTAAATGAACATGCGGACGGTAAAGAAGAAAATGAAGAGATAAAAGAACGTGATAATGAGCATGAGAAAGATGACGATGACAAGGTTAGTGAACATATTAGGACGAAACAGACGGAAGAAAGTGAAGATATTTACGAAGAACAAAGAGTAAAGAAGAAGACTAAATCAAGAGTTATGCAAGAAAATGTTAAAGGGTAACAAAAGAAGAAAGAAAGAATGGATAACCGACATCAACACAAGAGAAAAGATATAGGATACAATTATGATTATGAGAATAAGTGTGAAGAAGAGGAAAATGACGGGAAATGGTGAAAAGAAAACAATTGGATACAATGGAAGACTAAATTGAGGAATAAACAACAAGAAATTGAGAATGAAACCTTGCTGGAAAGAAACGAATTGAGTGTCCCTGTTTTAAAGAAGGAAGCGTTGAATCAAGAGAAAAGGAAGAGAAGATTGAATTTAGTGACTATATCAAGCGACAAAGGATGAAAGATTTTAGCGAGAGGAGGAAAATTACTGGCAACAAAAGAAAGGAAATTTAAAGATCTTGATTACAGAAATTTCGAGAAATCTAGAAGACCTAAATGGAACAAAGAATAGGGGAACAACAAAAACTTTATTGCTATCGTGAGCACGTACGATTCATCATGGATATATCAAAGTAAATAATGAAGATGAATGCAAGCGGTGTGTACGAATCAAATATCATCATATTCAAGATATCTGAAGAAATCAAAATGATGAATTCCTACGATTTAAGAGACAATCTACAAGTTCTCCCTATCTAGCTTAAGGGAGGGTATTGGAAATATATAAGCTAGAAAGTTATATATTATTATCACAAATCATTAGGTATATATGTATTAATATAGTCCTGACGGTTGTCTCACAAGTCACGACGGTTAATATTGTTGTTGTGGTTACCGTTTTAATAATAGGTATAAATATGTATCATATGTATTCATTTATGGTTACCAAGTTTCTTTGAAAGCATTCAAGCGAAAACAGAGAACCGAAACATTTGTATCTTTATCACAGATTTATCAATATAGAACCATTTGATTTCCTGTTCATTGTGTTATTAATCGAATTATAGTGTTTCTTAATCTTCCGCTGCTAACAAAACTGGTATCTGTGCAAGGTTTAAAGAAACGAAAACAAAGAATTTCGTCGGACAAAACATAGCCTCGAAGAATTCATTCAAAAAGACGTAATTCTCCAGGTTTCTATAATTACAAAGCCTTTGTTCTTGCTAAGTAAGGTGTTTTCTGAAGGTACTTATCGTTTCTGCGGTGCTTGGGTGTTATGTTTGTTTGAAGGTAAGTCGTGATGCATTTGTTGGGTGGTTGTATACTTGAAACTAGAATTTGTGCAACATTCAACCTGGTGACATTTTAGTTTGGCCGTTAACATGAGGCGTTTGATGGTAGCTAAATCTTGTAGCATCTTCGGAAAGCTAAACAACCCAAGTATTGTTAGACTCCTAGGATATAGCGAGGAAAGTGTGGAGTTGTTAGACTCCGCGGATAGGTGACCTTCAAGGAAGCATGCGTGCGTTGATCTCACAGGGGTGTCTCCGTTGGTGGGACTTCGAGATTCGGGTTTTGTGGCAGGGCAAGCAGCCTTGAGAGCAGAATCCCAGAAAGTTGTCAAACATGAAGCTGCATGTCTAGAGAACCAACACGCTTTTATGCCATTTGCTTTTGACACATGTGGAGGGCTAGCCCCCGAGGCAATCCGGTTCTTAAAAAGAGTTCAAAAGGTGGTGCAGAGCAACTCTCCAGCGACGAAGGACCTAAGTTTTATTTTTAACAGAGTAGGTTTTTCTATTCAAAAGGGGGTAGCGGCGCAACTTGTGGCCCGTTTACCCGCCTCCCACTTGTAAGAATTATTTGTTTATCTATTAATTAAAAATTACTTTTGTTAAAAAAAAAAAAGGAAGTTTATACTGGAGCAACCTAAAACAAACTAAATGAGTGACCAGTGTGCATTTTAGGCACACCTTATTTTATATTAATTATTATATAAATGCACTAAAAGTAGCATAAAATATATTGCTTTAACTCATTTTATTTGATAGGTTCCAAGAGATAACAAGTTAAAAGTGCTACATTTTTCATATTTAACGATGATATTCTTAAATTGCGTAAGATGGACATGAGCATCAAGAGTTTGAAAATCAAATATGATGGATATTGAAGAATAGCTGCTGAAAGTAATTCTTGGAGCTAAACCAAAATGAAAGGTGGATTTATTGGATGATTAAATGTTACGTAGACTTCAAAATTCATATTAGTCATAATTGGATGACATTCAACATGGGTTATAATCAAATTAATTTGAAGGTGGGGCCCAAGGCATTATAGCCTAGTGGGATCTTGGTGGTGAGATAAGACTTAGGGGCCATAACGTCCTGGGTTCGAATCTCACAAAGGGGTTTTCTCATAATTATGAGTTTCCTCCTAAATTGGTGACTTGGTGGTGGAATATGATCGTGTGATAACATTAGTGACACGATGATACTCCAGTGTTCCGTGAGTGATTCCAATTTGTTGGCCGTTCAAAAAACAAATTGAAGGTGGGGCCTATCTAACTATTTGGTGAGCTTTAATGACGTGAAAGAATAGTAAATCGATGAATTGTAAATGAGTTGCCATGTAATAAAAATTTAAATCTTGGGCTCAACACCTCATTTATACAATTAACCCAAGCCCACATGAAGAAAAAAAAGGAAGTCGGCTTGTTTGTGAGATAAAAAGAAACGTAGATGACAATTGTTGGGGAGCCCATGAAGGTTTCAATTGGATCGAAAACAAAACACAAACTCAAAGAACACAGGCGATTTGTGATAAACACTTATCACGACTCTTTTTATTATTATCAAAGCAAACAAAACAAAACAAACAAACTATTCAATCGTATGAAAAACAAGATACAGACCATGCCTTAAATACTAAAACAAACCTTAGACAATTAGGAAACCTAAACCTATTTGACTTCTATTACAATACTTAAAAGATAAAGCAACAGATAAAGATAAAAACCTAAACTTGACTCTTGATTTGGTTTATCCAGTAGATAACCGACTTCCTGTTTGCAGCCCAAACCATCTTCAACTTATCAATTAATCAATTACTCTTTTAGCCCATCGACAAAACCCGGCCCAACTTTTATCTAATGTCCTTTTTAGGCCCGGGTCAAACAATTAACGAGCCAACAATCACCCCCCTAATTTTTGACCCGTATCATTCCAATCTTTCACGCCAAACTTTTGCCTCGTTAATTCTCTAGCGACTATGCGAGCTTGTTGTTCTTCCCCGCTTTCACGCTCAATTTCGATCAACTCTTTCTCGACAAATTCTTTAACAAAACGATATTGATTCTCAAGATGTTTGCTTCGCCCATGAAACATGGGATTTTTCAACAACTCGATAACAGACTTCTTGTCGACCTTGAACCTTTCTTGATCTTTTTCACAACCCATCAAATCCGAGAACAAATTTTGCAACCAAATCTCTTGACAAGTAGTTGTAGTAGTACCAGCCTCAAAGTTCGCCTCAGTTACCTGCTTATTAACAAAGTCCGCCTCATCTTTGGAATCAAATAAAGAATTATCCGGTTGATCAACTTTCGCCATATTTTCATATCCATCATCAAACGAACTAACGCCTCCTTCCGGCGTATCATCGAACTCTTCTTCTTCAACTTCGCCTAAATAACATGAATCAAAAGACGACAAGTTTTCACTAACCTGTTGGTCATTCAAAACTGGCTCAATTGTCTCGGACTCAACCTCGGCTTCAAGCGGATCCACTGTTTCACTTTTCTTTTCTAATGATATTGCTTCTGTTGTGACATCAGCTCCATGTGGACTTGTAGTGATTTGAATGGGCACCAAAATTTCACAAAAAGTATTATTCAAACCTTCCACAACATGGCTTGTTGCATCCAAGTGGTCATGAGTTATTCCTTCTGCAACTATGGTCTTGCTCGACAATGGAGTTGGAGTACTTTGATTAGGTACATCCACATCAATATAAAAATCATCATGGCCTACCACTCTAACCTCATCCCATGCATGCACACTCTTACTAAATTTATCAACATTCTTTGTCCAATCAAATGCTTCTGTTTCATCAACTTTTTTACTATCATTGCATCGATAACTATTTGACCCATTTCCAAACAACACTCTTCCATCGATTGGATCATCAAATTCTATAACATGATTTCGAGTCTGAACCATGTGATTAGAAGTACCGTAATCCAAACACCACAAACCTGTATCCGTTTCGCAACCGCCATGAAGCACACAATCAACATCTTCATGTACCTGCTCGTTAAGAAGGACACGATCGTCTTCCTCCTCTATTGCAACTGTCATGAAAAGTTGCTCGTTCACCTCTTCTGTTTCAACTATATTGGCCTCATCTATTTTCGCCGAGTTGTCCGGGCATTCGCTTGCATAATGTCCCAACTTTTCACAATTATAGCAAGTTACATTCGACTTATCTTTGCACTCGTTTGCGTAATGACCCAGTTTTTCACACTTGTAACAAGTTACCTTTGACTTATCTCGACTCGATGAACCTTCCTGGCGACTTTGAGAACCCGACGAACCTTCGCGGCCTCGTCCTTTACCCCGACCCATGTCGGTGTTTCTTTTTCCACGCCCTTCTGCACGAGAAAACAACAACTTATTTTGGTTCTCCTCAACAGTCTTCCTCATCTTTGTTCTTTCTTCAAACGCCTTAAGTCGTCCAATCGCCTCTTCAAACGCGAGTGTTTCGAGGTCAGTAGTTTGCTCAATCACGGCTGCAATAGGTAAATACCTATCGGGGACCGAGTTAAGCAACTTTTTCACAAGAATTTCATCTTCCAAAGTAGACCCGAGACTTTTATACTTTGTTTGCACGCTTGACAATTTGCCCGCAAACTCCTCAATCGTCTCCGAATCTTTCATCTGCAAGCCTTCCAATTCACTCCTCAAAGTCTGCAAGCGAGCCTTTTGAACTCGATCCGCACCCAAATAACGTACCCGTAAAGCCTCCCACACATCTTTTGGGTCTCGATGTTTTGCAACCTGCAACAATACATCCTCGGGTATCGATTGGAATATCAACGCCTTTGCCATATGTTTCTTTCTTTTTTCGACTGCAGCCCCGGTCTCGGGATCAAGAACTTCTTCCAATCCATGTGCAGCCAAAACCGTCTCCATCATGATAGACCAAGCCGTGTAGTTGGTAGCCGTTAACATCGGGCATTTAAGCGACACGGTACCCGATTCCCTAACAACATTAACAAGCTGACCTGCAGCACCTTGACCTTCTGCCATCTCCTTGGTTTTTTTCTTGATCGACTGATGTGAGAGGTTGTGCAATCGAGTGTTAGCCGATTACACGTCTTCAACCTGGAAGACTCCAAAGCTCTGATACCAATTGAAGGTTTCAATTGGATCGAAAACAAAACACAAACTCAAAGAACACAGGCGATTTGTGATAAACACTTATCACGACTCTTTTTATTATTATCAAAGCAAACAAAACAAAACAAACAAACTATTCAATCGTATGAAAAACAAGATACAGACCATGCCTTAAATACTAAAACAAACCTTAGACAATTAGGAAACCTAAACCTATTTGACTTCTATTACAATACTTAAAAGATAAAGCAACAGATAAAGATAAAAACCTAAACTTGACTCTTGATTTGGTTTATCCAGTAGATAACCGACTTCCTGTTTGCAGCCCAAACCATCTTCAACTTATCAATTAATCAATTACTCTTTTAGCCCATCGACAAAACCCGGCCCAACTTTTATCTAATGTCCTTTTTAGGCCCGGGTCAAACAATTAACGAGCCAACAGCCCAAACCATAGGATCTTTTTTTACGGCTCCCATGACCCATCTTCTAGGAGGAAGGATTTGCACAACAGTTTGAGGATGCATGTGAACAAGATGGAAGGCAAAACTTTTTGTAACTTCCTTTAGGTAGATGGTTCAATTTTTCATACTTTTCAGTTGTTTTTAGTATTGGATCTTATTTTTATGTGATGACAAACATTTAAATCCGGTTGATGTAGTTGCTAATTTAAACAAGTTTGTGTTTTGAGTTCTCTCTTTACAAGTTTGTTTAGTTGATGACAAAACTTAGAAGCGGGTTTGGTGACATAAAAAAAAAGTTGACTTGATGCTTATAATTGGGTAGTTAATAGAGTTTGATGACAAGAACATGTGTCACTAGCTAGGTAACTAATTTCTAGAACCATGTCTATGTGGTTTCTAATCAAATAACTGAATTATGTGTGAAACCTAGAGCCTGAAACATAGAGGGAGTTGATTCCTTATTATTATTGTTTTCTTTTCAAATCAATTCAACTTTTGCAAGTATCGCAATATTTTACTTCATAAAATATTATTTTTATTTAATTAGTTAATTGATAAAATTACTATTAACACTTTCCACATACTCCTTGTGGTTCGATAACCCTACTCCTTATATTGTAATTCTTGTAGCTAAGGAGTTGCTTTTAATATATAGTTTTTAATTAGCACTCGATACGCGATCAATAAGTAACCAATCGGGGGCAAAGCGGACAATATTGGTGGTGAGAGAGGCGAATGTTACCCAAACATTCTATAATGTTATGTTTTGGGAAAGTAAAACATATCAATTCCAGCTATGAGTCTGAACCTCATAATTATGTTTTGCTATGATCAACGAAGATGGTATGCTATTTAGTTGTGGGTTTTTATAATGAAGATGATTTGCAAACCATCTAAGAAGTACATTAGTATCTAAACGTTTTTTCCCTGCTTGGTTCTTTGATGCGTTTACCTATGATGACACTTACCCATAGGCGTGGTAATTGTAATTCCTTGAAAAAACAAGCATATTAGTGTTGTCTTTGTGGGAGATGACGAAATTTTTCTGAGCCCGTTTGTAGCTAGCGAGGAACAACATAAATGGTCTCGAAGGGAAAAATCACACCATCGTTGTTAAAGAAGGCCAAAGCAATGTTGAGGTCCAACAACCCTTTAGCAAAATCGTTGTTGTTCAAGAACACAAAAGCAATGATGATGCTTAACAACTCTACGTCGAAATCATTGATGTTCAAGAATGCAATAGCAACAGGGGTTTGATTTAACAACTCTTTTTTATTCTTTTCAAAAACTTTATTTTCATTTTGACATTTTTCAAGTTCATTTGCTAATATTTGTTTGTCATCAAGAAGTTTCATCACTTCAATTTTCAACTTGATACAATCAGAACAATTAGCACAGTCAACATTAGATTTTACCTCAGCATCTGATTTATATCAGAATTTGCATCAAGGTTTAATGAATCACTTGCTTCTGATTCATTTTGTTCTGAACTCTCATCAAAAATAACATCACTTGTTAACAATTCACTTGAATCATCATTTGGCATTTTTTAATCGGGAGGGGCTAGACTCAATTTTTTTTCGATCGGTAGTGGCAAATCAGCGGGGGACAGACTCAACCGGACTCAATTTACCTAGAAAACCGCAAATTTATACCACTGCGCCAAAAACACAGGGGGGCCAGGGCCCCAACATATCTTTCGCCCCTGAATAGCAATGATTAGCCTCAACAACCTTGCGTAAAGATCGTAGTTGTATAAGCGCAGAAAAACAATGATGAGCCTCAAGAGTCCTTTGAGCAACTAATTGAGGTGAGCATGCTTTGCTATTATATTATTTTTGTTTCATTAAATTTAATTTCTTTTATTTTTATTTTACATTTTTAAATGTTTTTATCCGTTCCAGATCAGACCAACAAATATGGATGTAAAAAAATCAAGAAGGAAAGAGTAAACTGGAATCAATTCAAATATGATCTTGAAAAAAAAAATGCTTGAGGGTACGAAATAGCTTAATCAAGCATTAATAGTTAAAAAATGCAAGCTCAACGATGATAAACGACTATAATCCAAATGGAGCATATAAAAAATGCAAGCCCACTCTCTTTCTAACTCCTAATACATGTTTCAAATATTATATGCAACCCTATAACATGTCTACTTATAATTCTTTTATATAGTTAACAGGATTCTAGATATATGGACCTAAAGTTTTCATCCAAATTAAGTTCATGTGGTTAGTCACAGAGGAATACATATTTAAAAAATATAGAAAAAAATATAACAAAACACCAAATGACATAAAAACAAATTAAATAAATAAAATTATCCCTTAATAGAAAACCCTACTTTGTTAGAATTTTTTTTTGTACAATCTCTAGCAATGTGTCAAAATCTACTACCATCACTTCAATCATTTATACTTGCATGCTCACTCTTTGATTTTACTATTATTATACTTTATGAATATAAATCTGAAACTCTAATATGTAGTCCATTTGGTGCTTCAACTCTTGGAAATTTCATGAGCTTATCTCCTCCTACCTCTTCCCACCTGCAATTATTTTTTATATCAATTATTTACTATTTAAAATTTTTAAAATAATAACTAAATATGGGTTTGTTTTAAAATTAAGAATAATTACCTGTATTTAGTTACGAAGTAATGAAGGAAAGTAGATATTTCTACAATGCCAAGTTCTTTTCCAGGACATTGCCTTGTCCCCCCTCCAAATATGAAGAAATAATTTTGGGTCTCCAAGCTTCGATCCAACCATCTCCATGGGTTGAAGGTATGCGGATCGGGATACAAACATGGGTCATAATTTATCTCTCTTGTATATACATATATCCTCCATCCTTTAGGAATCACAAACCCTGTAAGAAGATGAAACTTAGTGAATTCTTAAACTAAAGTTACAAATTTAGCTAAAGTATTCAAGCCTTTCGTTATCTAGTAGGGGTCTTCATGGTCTGGTTCAATTGGTTTTGACAGTACTAAACCAAACATGTCGCGTTGTGTGGGCGGGTCAGTTGAACAACAGGTTGACCATTATTTTTCAAAACCGTTACATTATACTAAAATAATCAACATAGTTTTTTAATATAATACAAACATAGCTACAAATAAAAATATGTTAGTTTGATTTATATGGTCAAATTCAAGTTCCAATCCCACACCATCATGTTATAGCAATTCTAATATTCTAATATTCTGTTTAAGTTCTAGAAACATAGATGGTTCATTAAGATAACACACTTGTAGGTACACATTTCAAAAATAATAAAAACAAGAAAAAAAATCTAATAGTTTGATTTATAAGGTTGATTTCAAGTTCCAATTCCTTGGCAGGACCGTTGAACCGCCAAAACTAGCTAACTTGCTTCGGTTTAAATAATCAACCACTTCCAATGGTTTATAGACACTCTTACGACCTTGCTTTTGGGTATCTTAAAATATATACTAATTATTGAACCAAAAAGAAGAGGAAAAGAGGGGTCATTGTGGCAAGTAATCCAAGCTGGAAGAGTAGCTACGCCATGTGGATTATGATGTGTGGTAGGGTCCATGAATGGGTAATCATGACACAATTAAACAAAAACTTCATATCAACTCAAATTATATTGTCATGAACCATGTATACACTCACCATTAAGCTCCATGTCCTTGATTGTCTTCCTCAAAACTCCATTAACAATGGTGGCCAATCTAGAGGTCTCAAAGATCACCTGCCACACACACACATGATAATCAAAATTACTAATAAATAAATAAATTCCTTAAATTTAATGAATTTAAATAAATAAATATTAAAATCCTACCGCACGAGTGAACTTCATGGACTTGTAGTCATCCCAATCAAGTGGGTCCTCTGCCATTTTTCTCTCTCTGATTCCCATATGTTCTTTCTGCAAGAATTATTATTTAATTTTAAACTTTAATAATTCCAAAAAACATAAAATAATTTCATTTCATCATGTTATGATGTTATCCCACTTGTTTTAATTTATTTATATTTTACTAGAAACTCCATATTTATTTATTTAACTACTTTTACACATGAAAACATATGTACAACAAAAATGCATAAAATTTATTAAATTATTTACGACGTCACCTAACTGGTAAAACGTCCACTTTACTATTTGGTCCGGTTTTAAAAACATTGCATTTACGATAAATAAAAAACTTACTCTAAGCTCTTCAAGAACTCTAGGATGATCATGTAGATACTTAACAGCCATCATTGAAGTAGTGGAAACTGTTTCATATCCAGAATACAAAATAGTAATTATTTGATCAATCATCTCTTCATCACTCAACTTATATCTATTTTCCCCACCACTCATCAAACAACTCAACATATCTTCATGGATTTCTTTAGAATTTCGTCTTTTTTCGATTAAATTCGCCAACATTTGCACAATGTTCTTCCTTGCCTGCAACCAAATTTTAAAAATTCAGCAATTTTTTTTTCAAAATTGTATAAAAGAACGAATATTAAACGTTTTCAAACCTGCAGTCCGCGATGATAGTTGGTGTTTGGGAGATTAATTGGAAGCGAAAGAGTCCCTAAAACTAACTTGAAGAACTCAGGCATTAATTCTTTGGATAATGAGCATGATTCAATTCCAGATATTTGTTTGAGTGATGATAACAGAGCCATCTGTAATGAAATATTCAAATATTGACAAATATTAAAAAAAATATATTTTTAACTTTTACTAATTCATTAATATTACATCTGGATAGTGGATAAGCGAAGAACAACACTAAACTTGTAGTACCCTGCTAAATAAATGAGATGTTCTTTTATTTTTTTAATTATTATTTTTTACAATGAGAACTCAGATAAATACCCTGCTAACCAACGAGATAAGGTAAATGGCATACCTCTTTGGTTTTCTCTTGGATGTCAATGATTTGATTGGTCCAATTAGAAAGATGTGATCTCATGAAATGATCAATTATGGGAGAATTTGTTGTTTAATAATTGAGGGGCTAACAAGTGATAGCAATGCACCCCTCATGTTCTTGTGAGCAGGACCATGAACAGCTGCAATGTTTGATTTTCCAAGGATTTCAAGCATGGATTGAGGGTATCCAGGAATGATTCCTTTGGATTCACTCATGAGTATGTGTCTATTTAGCTCTGGATCCATTGAAACAATTGTTGGGCATCCTAAAATGTGTGATTTAAACACACTTCCATACCTGTTTTCATAAAAAAGACACAAAAGTGTAAATAAAGAAAAAGGATTTTTTTTTGAAGTGTCAAATCAAGAAGTGAAATATTAATCCAAGTTCAATGATACATTTTTGAGTTGGGTTTCCCAACAAAAACATATAAAAAAAAGTTGCTTTTTTGGATTTGTGAGATGTGTTTCTGAACAAGATCAAGAAAAAGGTAGCTTTACATCAAGAAAAAGAGGTGAAATTACAAAAAGACCCAAAGTAATATGGAGCATGTTTTCATTTTTCAAGATAAACAAAGATGGTTTTTCTAAACTTTTCATAAAAATGTTATGTCATTGTTTCAAGTTTTCAACCACACACATATAACACATGGGTATGTGATATATGCAATAGTGTCATCAACAACAAAGTGAAATTACTAAAACACCCATAGGTTTTGAAGAAGAAGAAGATGAAGCACCTTGCTCTTTGGTTTTTCATGAAGGTGGGCCCTTGTTTTAGGAAGTCAGTAGTCTCACCAAAGAGTGGCCAACCCATGGTGCCAGGGGGTAGACCTTTTTTTCTATACTTCATCTCATTCCATCTCAAGAGGGCAGTGCTTAACATGCAAAGGCCCAATACAATACCAATAATCACAGTCAAAGTAGCCATGGGTGCTCTTTATTTTAACCTTTGATGGCAATTGATGTGTATGTATAGATTGTGTATATATGTGGAGAGAGAGAAGAAGAGGAGAGAGGGGGGTTTGCTCAAGGTTTTAGCTAGTTAAGAATGTGTATATATAGGGCCTGGTGGTGGTGGGATGGATGGGGGGAGGTGCCATGTGTTGAGTGAGGTAAAGGGGTGTGACTTATTGAGTTATTGTTCAAAAAGGTAATTTCACTCCTCTTTATTTAATGTTTTATTTAGAAATTATTGTAAAATATTTAGATTTAGCATTAAAGTTATATTTAGAAATTATTGTAAAATATTTAGAAATTAATGTAAAATATTTAGAAATTATTGTAAAATATTTAGGTTTAGCATAAAACAATAAAAGTTATATTGGTTATTACATTTGATTGGTCCAAATACGGGATTTCACATGATTTTAAAATTGGAAGAAAAAAAAATTCATCAAAAAACCATATTTCATCCTAAAATGCTAAGATACTAAAACTGATATATATATATATATATATTATATATACACACACGGAAATCAAAATGTTAATGAGCATTTCATCTTTACAACAAAGAAACAAACCAGAAAGATTACTTTTGTTTCATTAAAGATTCAGTATATCAAAAACATTTTAAACAGGATTTTTTCTATGATAATGTTTAAGAATAAAGTACTTTTTGAAGGAAAAAAAAAAGTGTTTGATTCAATTTAGTTGTTGATAAATTTTTTATCGATCTTTAGCTAATAATTTCTATACAAATTCTTATATTTATATTATTATACTTAGCATTATATAAAAATTGATAAAAAAAATTAAGCATATGTAAACAATTTTTTTTAAATAGTTTTTTTTTTAAAAAATTTTTGTGAGCATACCAATAATTATAAAGCTGGTTATCGTACCTTTAAAAAGATATATTATTTAAAAATTAAAAATTACAGTGGTGTTTTAGGAAAAGTTGTCATTAATTTTAAAACATTTTTATTTTTTTTGGATGTACATTATTCTTTATTTTATTAAGCACGTTTGTATTACTGAGCTTGTTTAAATTTTTATCCTCACTGGGAGGCCCAAAGGTCTGTGCCGTGGCCCATTACGAGCTGGAGTAAGAATTTTTACCCGCCAAACTAGTCACATGACTAAGGTGCAAGAGTCTAAAATAGTAACATTGATAAAATTAAAAAAAAAATATATCATAATTAACACAGTACTTTTATTTTTTTGGGAAAGGCAATTAACGAAGTAAACTCATAAGGATTGCAATATGTGAGAAAAAATAGAGTGCATCAAGTATGGATTTGTGTAAATACAAAAATGTTACCAGTTGAAACGGGTGGTAGACATGGAGTATCCGTCACGGCCAAAGTATGTGATCACAAGTCGGTTATAAAAATCGAACAAACGCGCTATTTGTTCCAATTACAAGTCGTATTTAAAATGTTCATCTATATGACTTAATCCCCAATTACCGGTACCATATTTGATGGATAAAAATTTAACATGTGTTTGAATTTTTTGTTTGGAAGTCTCTTGACAATGAAATCTTTGTTTGGATGTTTCAAGAATGTCATTCCGTTGTATTTTTATGTAGTAATGTTTAAACCTAGAGGGTGATGACTGATGAGTACGTTCAAATCTTTTTATCTCTCAAAGACTACAAAACCAATGGGTATAGATGATCCTTAAATGCTCCCATATTATGCAACATGGTTATACCAATTACCACATCAATAAAATTTCTTGTATAACCGACATAAGTTAACAATTAATCTCTCCTATTCATGCATTGGGTTGAGTTATTCTACAGAGGCTGAAAAAAATTAGAAGGGTGAGAAATCACTAAAAATAACATGTGTCCAAAGGATTAAACAAGTGAGAAGGGTAATTTTGTCAAAACAATGTGCACATACAAGTCACATGCTATTTCCATCTTAATTTTTAAATGTCTGTAACTTTTTTATACGTCATC
Organism: Ambrosia x helenae; assembly: GCA_030844895.1. Lineage (NCBI taxonomy): Eukaryota > Viridiplantae > Streptophyta > Magnoliopsida > Asterales > Asteraceae > Ambrosia > Ambrosia x helenae. Next base: position 4,973 of record JAUTDX010001123.1, on the reverse strand, counting down.
TTTTTTAAAAAAAATTATACCTTAAAATTAAGCGTCTTTTTATCTTTAATACGAGTACCATATTGCTATATTTTTGAAAAAAAAAAGGTTGAAAACCCAATTGCAACGACGTGTTTAAGTTGCCATGGTTTGACACATAAACAAGCTAGGGTCTGAGATTATAATAGTGCGTACTATAAGAGTGTTTAAAAGACCATTTATAATTTATTGTACACATATACTCTTATGTAAAAATACACGTGTTACACATATACTTAAACCGACACAATAAATTACACCACAAATTGCAACGACGTGTTTAAGTTGTCATGGTCTGAAACATAAACAAGCTATGGTTTGAGATTATAATAGTGCGTACTACATGAAAGACCATTCGGAATTTATTGTACACATATACTCTTATGTAAAAATACACGTGTTACACACTTTCAATTATGTACTTAAACCGACACAACAGATTACACCATGAATTGCAACGACGTGTTTAAGTTGTCATGGTCAGACACATAAACAAGCTAGGGTTTGAGATTATAATAGTGCGTACTGCATGAGTGTTTAAAAGACCATTCGTAATTTATTGTACACATGTACTCTTATATATACGTGTTACACATTTTCAATTATGTACTTAAGCCGACACAATAGATTACACCACGAAGTGCAACGACGTGTTTAAGTTGTCATGGTCTGACACATAAACAAAAGATTTCTTAACACATGTCAAATTTTTATGCATTCTCAGTTTCATTTTCTTGCTTCCCTCTCCTATTAATTATGTATGACTTTTAGTTAAATTATAGGTTAAAAGAATAATGGATGAGATGTGAGTGCTATAATAAATAGTTAACGGCTAACGAAAAAAATGTATAAACCCAAGGAATTTTTGTTAAATAATATGTGTATTCTTTGTAAGGGTTAAGATCAAATACACAGTGAAAGAAAAATAGAAAGTTGTAGGAAGGGTATTAAACGGACTCCGATTGAACTCATTCAAGCGGCATTGGAACCGTCTCATCGAACCCTACGATCTTAGTTTTTAGGTCTTTGATTTTTGCGGTTTTAGCTTGTAGTTTTTAGAATATATGTTATATCATTGTGCCTTTATGTAGCATTGTGTTTTTTTCATTTTCATCATTGTGTCATTTTTTCAATTCATTGTGTCTTTTTTTCTTCAGCATTGTGTTATATTTTTTTGGCACTGTGTTATCTTTTATGGCTCATTGTATCATATTTCATGATCTATTATGTTTTTGTATCCTTCTCATTTTTGTTACACTATGTAGAATAACTTGACCCTTATTTGTAAATCACAATAAAAAAAAACATTAACAATGAAAATAACTTTGAAACTTTTGTTTATATTCGAACTTAACATCACAATTTCAGTTTTTGATCGGGTGCTAAAGTATTTTGTCTCTTGAAGAGAAAACTAGTGTTCAAGTCATAGCATGTAATAGATTAAGATTAATTTGATGTATTTTAGAAGTAGGAGTAGATTTATATTTTTCGTTCAACAAAATATGTTCAAGGCTTCAAAGAAAACTTTTTTTCATTAAGGTAAAATTAAAAAAAAAAAAAATATGACGACTAAATGTGGCAAGCATGATAACACATGTGTAAGATTGTGGTATGATTTCCCCTTTTACAAATGTAAAGATTGTGGCTTCAAATCCTTGCACATGCAAGATGGGGTGGAATTAAGTGTACTAAAATTTATCATTCTAAAAACCAATTAGTATAACCTTATATTTGGAAAATCACAGACTTTGTTGGTAAATAGGTTAGAAAATTCTCTTATAAAGATTTAAACATGTTAAGAGCCTATTAAGCATCATAATTCAATAAGCTAGGACTTAATAATTGATGTTTTTGTTGAATTTTTGAAACGCTATACCTACTTATGGATATAATAAGGAGGGTGTAATTGTTTAACGTAATATTTTAAGAGTTGTCTACGAGTGTTCTTAGTGAAACTAACCTAAATTGACAAATTGGGTTTTTAAAACCAAAAACAAGTATATGGTTAACATGTGAAAAGATGATTTTTGATGAAATTGTGTTTTACTGCCAGGTTGGCCGCCAAATTGTGTTTTGGTTGATGTTCATTTCAAATGACCAGAGTTCTATATGGAATTGTATTTGATGTTATAATGGTGCATATTTGAAAGTATCCAATTTTTTAATAGATCAAAATTTGTTGAAGCAACCAGTTAATAGGTCTAAACTCAAATATAAAAGTTCACTCAGAATTATTAAGTAGAACAAAGGAGTTTAGACCCCCCCGAGTGTTAGGATTCGATCTCTTGATCAACACACCCAAACACAAACAAACTGCAAGAGAAAATATAAACGAACACGAGAACACAAGGATTTACGTGGTTCGGTCAGCTGACCTACGTCCACGGGCTGCAACCAGGATATTTATTACTGCTTTCTGCCTCACTCGTGATGATGGTTACAAGTACAAGATGCCTATATTTATAATACAAGATTAGGGTTTACAACTTGATCCCCAAGAAAACTAATAATGGGCTAATTAAATAAAACGGGCCAAGTCTTCAATTTAATTAGTCTGCCACTTATTGTCTTCTAATCTGAGCCCAAATCAAGTCTCCACAAACCCAATAATCTCCCACTTGGAGGCTTGATAATCTTCAACTACCATCCGCTGTGAACACTTGTACCTCTTGTAATCTTCCTCATTTTCCTGGTTGCAGCGACCTTCTTATCAGTTAACCTGAAGGCCCGTTGAATCTCCCCGAGCACCAACACATCAGTCATGGCTATGTCTTCTGCTGACCCATTCTCTGTCTCTACCGGCTCCCACTGACACGACTGTCGGATCCTGAAACACCCTGAGAATAAACACTCTCCGAAATAAAGCAGATAATCACCTGGAGAGACTTTGACAGCTGGAATACTGGTTCTCTTAACCCATTGTCGTCTAGTAACTCTGACTGAAGCACAACCCATGCTCCCACTGCCACGAAAACCCCTGCCTGGTAGTTCTGAACCTTTCCTAGCACGCTCAACCTGAATCTTACCTATGGCTCTGGGTTTATCATCTGCAAAACAAACCTTCTTCTGCCCACAAGACTCTGTGAAACCGACTTTGTTTCTCTTCTGAACTGGGACGGTCACTCCCTCAGACGGTAAACTGACCATGTAAAGCGAACCCCGTTTTCTTCCTCGAGCTATGACAAGATTTCCCTTAATAACTTTCCACTGTCCGTTCCCGAATTTAACCTCATGTCCCTGTTCATCCAACTGCCCAACGGAAATCAACTGTTTCTTTAAGCTTGGAATCACCCTGACATCCTTCAAAGTCCATGAAACTGGCTGAAGTTACTATATCCATATCACCCATGCCCGTAACATCAAGAACATCATTGTTCGCCAGTCTTACCTTGCCAAAGTCACCTTTCTTCAAATTCCGCAATGCTTCAGTGCTGTGGGTAGCGTGAAATGAAGCACCAGAATCCATGACCCAGGAATCCACATAACTCTCTACACTACAGATTAATGCGTCATCATCTGAGCAATCTGATGCAGTGTTAACTTCTTTCTTCTAGTTTCGACATTGATTCCTAAAATGTCTAACCTCTTTGCAGTTCCAACAAGTCACATCGCCTCGAGCCCTAGACTGACTCCTCATCCTGTTCTTGCTCCCACTACCTCTGTTATTCTTCCTTCCTCTGCCAACATTCAGTAATTCACTTGATGATCCAACTGAATTTCTTCGTCTGATATCTTCGCCCAGATAAGATCCCAATCCCATCAAAAGTGAACTCGCTGGTAGAACTAGTAATCGCGCTGTAACAGTCCCTGATCAACTATCTGGCAATGATGATAACAGTAGAAAAGCCTGAACCTCATCCTCGAATTTGATACCAACTGACCCAAGTCTTGACAAAATCGAGTTTAAAGTTGTTGATGTGCCTGTAACTGAACTTCCTTCTTTCATCTTCGTGTTCAACCAGTTCACGTATCAGGAAAACCTTGTTAGCTGCCGAAGGCTTTTCGTACATATTAGAAAGTGCATCCATAATCCCACGCGTTGTGGTTTCCTTTAGAATGTTGAACGCAACATCCTTCGTTAGCGACAATCTAATAACTGCCTTAGCCTTTTTATCCAAGGCCTCCCACTCGTCCTGCTTTAACTTCTTCCGGTTTTGTCGACCAATACCATGTCCAAATCCTTCTGAACCCAGCAAATTCTCCATTTGCATTTTCCACCAACCAAAGTCTTTTCCATCAAACTTCTCAATCTGAAGTTTACCATTCTTAGCCATTGTCTCAAACTGAGTAATTTCCTGACTTTGGATCTTGGTAAAAAGAACCAGAAAAAATAATATTGGACAAATAAAACAAATCCCACAACCAAACCACCCGACTAAACTGCCATGTAAATACGCCAACCAAGTTGTAGTCCCTAATACTTAAGGCTTTGAAAATAATAAAAAAAAAAACAAATATGTCTTCTTTTCTTCTACTGATCGAGATAAAAACTAAAAAAAGAATATCCTTTTTTTTTTCTACTGATCGAGATAAAAACTAAAAAAAGGATTCCCTTTTTTTCGACTGATCGAGACAAAGCAAAAAAAAAGAACATAACACCTATTTATTGTTCACCTTCCTTTTTCTCTTGGTATTAGTTTGTAGGGACACAATTATAGGATGGGGGTTATTACCTTTGTTTCTTGTATGCGGTGAATCGAGTCTCGAACAAAAGCCGATCGATATATTTTAATAGCCGACTGCCAAAAAAAACTAACCGATCTGTCTCTCGCGTTGTGTTTCTCCCGTGTGTAACGAGTCGTGGCTCTGATACCAGTTGTTAGGATTCGATCTCTCGATCAACACACCAAACACAAACAAACTGCAAGAGAAAATATAAACGAACACGAGAACACAAGGATTTTACGTGGTTCGGTCAGCTGACCTACGTCCACGGGCTGCAACCAGGATATTTT
>JAUTDX010001122.1:0-88535 GCA_030844895.1 Ambrosia x helenae | reverse complement strand
ATAATATGGTTAGCTTTGATTTAGGATATTTCTCTTTCTATCTTGTGATTCTTCTTCATCTTCTAATCTAGCTCCATAAACTCGTGATCACGATTTTTGTCGTATCACGTAATGTCATCAACTCATCACATTTATACGCAAAACGAAATAAAGAGTTAAAAAAAAAGCCCGCTAAAGAGAACCTCAATTTTAAAACAAAAAGCATACAAAAAATAACAAAACGGATCTAGGATCTTCCTTTGTTTTTCTAAGCCTGGCCCCTTTTGACTTTTATGTGTCAAGCATCATAGATGTTACTGTTGTTGAGTGTGTGTGTGTGTGAGAGAGAGAGACACTAATAATAGTACCTTATCAATCTGCTGTCTACTATTTATCAGGATTATCAATCAAATGTTTCCAAAGTAATCACAGACTACATTGCAGTGAACATAAATGTTAAAAACAATAATGTTAATCAAACAAGGTACATGCAAATGTTGTGTCCAATGTTATTTTAATAAGGGTAATTATGAGAACCCGCTACTTGAAAACTCATAATACCCCACCAGTACCACGCTAAACAATGGGTTCGGTTGCACTAGGAAAAGTATCCGCCCTTTACGCCATTGTTAGGAAGATAAAGATAGACAAGCCACAGCCGAACACGAATGTCTCTGTCTTTGAAGCCTGGGTAATTGGCTTTAAACAAGCCCATTTGGGTTATGCATTATCGGGTCTAATCACTAATGGGTTTAGCTAAATGAGTTAACTAAAATAGGCTGAGTCAAATGGGTTGAAAGTTATCTAAATGCATTAAAAGAATATGTTACTTTTGCAATCATATTTAACATATTGTTTTATTTACTTAAATGTTTTTATAAAAATGTATTTAAGGGTCCACCCAACCCGACCAAGCCCGTTCAAAACCTTGTTAACCTGAACCTCTTTTTGACCCAACCCGCGATTAGGGTGGAAAAATGTATCTAGGGGAAGATTGAAAAGAGATAATCACCAAGCCCTTGCGCGTATTATCACGATTATCCTACCATTGTTTAAGATATGTACTGCATTGCATTTTGTTTATTTACAATTATTAGTAGATCTAGTGTATCTATCTATAGAGTGATACACATGGGTCTTAAAGAATAAAGGGATTCTGCTAAGTGTGTCCACCTGCATACTGGTGAATTAAAGTTTCACAAATGCAAAACACTTGCTTTACCCACTGTAATTGTACATAGCTTGAACTTCACTTAACTTCAATAGGGCATTCACACTTAATTGACCAAGTACATGAACATACTCGTTTTTCTTGACATTGCAATATGTTTATGTTAATGAACAGTTAACTCACACCTCTAATTCTACTCCTCAATCTACAGGGGACTATAACCCTATAATATACATATATATGATCAATAGGATGGACATGATTTGGGAACTATGAGTCTCTTTTGATGTTTTTTAAATGGCTAACATTACTCGTTTACATCAATAATCCTAAATTATACAATCTTGCTATGTTTATGTTAATGACCAGTTAACTCACACCTTTACCACGTAGGCTACCCCACATTAACAAGTCCCTTTTGATATCTACTTTAACAAGTCCCTTTTGATATCTACTTGAGCTCTTTCCGTTGCTATAAGAGAGAATTTGTAAATTAAGGTCCATCTAATAACATTTTGTGTAACCACCATCATTTGGTGGAGTGGTTATGGGGAAATGAAGATAACAGTTTGAGGCCATTTGGTCTCAAGTTTGAATTCGATCCAAAAGGGTTTTACTGCAACGGGCTTTCGAGCGGCAGACTTTTCCCCGAATAGTGGCTTGGTGGACTTGGGCTGCCCAAACAACCATTTGTCCAGTGCTAATCCACTGGCAATTCAGGTAATATTTAGTTGGCCGTTAAAAAAAAAACATTTTGTGTACTTATACTTTTAAGTTAAATCGACTGAATGGAAGGTAAGTCAATATTAAAGTTGGGGTGGATCGTCACACAAAAAATTTGGTAGGCCCGGGTGTTGTTTTAGGGGGGATGGGGTCGTCACCAGAAAAGGTCACGGGTATCCCACTACCAGCACGGTAACACTGCCGCCACCAATGCTAGTAGAGGTCCCGTGAACCAAATACGGGTTTCTTCTTACCGTGCTGGTTCTAGAGGTGAGAAAAAGTGGGAAAGGTATTATTAAAAAAATGAGTGGTGTAGGTGATTTTAGAGGAGAAAGAGAGTGAGAAAGGTATTATTATTATTATTATTATTATTATTATTATTATTATTATTATTATTATTATTATTATTATTATTATATATGTGTGAAAATAATTAATTATTGGGTAAAGAATTCATTGGTGTGTTGCCCTAAAAAACGGTTTTCAGAGAAAGAAATCAGTGAAGTAATGTGGCAGTGCAGGATTAGTTGAAACCAAGGTAAGTTAGTGCCCCTTCCTCCCTTAGGTGTCACCCCTAAATGTGTATAAATAGTTAAACAACAATGTTTTAACTTCGTTAATGCCTTGAAATGTGTTGTAACCAAGTCAAGTGTTATACCTTATTAAATGCTATGGTGCATTCACATGTTAAATTATATATAAAAAAATAGACTAGTTTTTGTAATGAAACTTAATTTTTGAGTCACTAAATTTTGAGGTACACCAATGGCCCAATGGGTCCCTTTCGGGGTGTTAAGACTTTGATTGAACAAGCCTTCAATTCCCCGTGTGCTTAGGAAGTTGAAATGTGGTACTTGCTAATCCAAAACAAGAGACAAAGTCTAATCTAATCCATTTCAGGGGAGATAAATAAAACAAGGCTTTCATTGTTCACACACCACCTAATCTTATTTTGACATCTCTCGGCATATACGGCCCGTATAAGTTCATACAAGTCGTATAGAAGTTTTTTTCCATGCTACATGTGACCCGTATAAAGGGTGTGAAAATAAGATTCAGGGTGTAACCTTATTAACACCCTAACAAGGGTGAAGCTTATGTAGGATCGGGGGTTCCCCGACCACCATCAATTTTTGGCTCACTAATGTAAATTCTTCCGTTTTCATCCGAATATTTATATATATTGAGTCCGACCCCCATCGATTTTAAACAAAAATTGGGTCTCGTAAATTTCGGGCACCCACCATCTAAAAATTTAAGCTCCGCCACTGCAACTAAGACAATATAAACATTTCTTCTTTATTCTTGGATAAACCGTAACTTCAGGAGAAAGAGTAGTGGTGTTGGTTTTCAAGCAAAAAGGAAGAGAAGGTACAAAAGAACTATCATGAACTCTTTAGTTCACAAGCTTGTTTTGGTTCTTCAAGGTGTCTTGCATCTCTATCAAGTTAACGGTTGCTTTGAAGAAGCCTCTTGCCATTCATTCTAATAGTTATTGACAGTAAACAATGGGTTATGTACTAAAGGAGGAAAGCTTTTGGCTTCTTTCACATATGCATTAAATATCAATCATTTACCTAGTAAGGTTAAAGCTCTAACATTGTATGAATGATTTTATAAATTAGCTTTTTCTTACATATAGATCTTTGATGGCGTTTTAAAAGATTTGAAGTAAATGCATGTTTATACTTCTGTCGCCTAAACATTTATTTAAAAAAACATTCAAAATCCATCAACCCCACAACCCCATTGGTTAGGGTTGATGATGGTGAAGATGTGTGTGACGACATTGTTGAAGGGTGTCATGTTGGTTATACCATTTATTGACACCTACTTTGACAATGTATGAAAATAGACTTTGATTTAAAAGAAAGACGTAAGAATAGCTAATAGGTGTTTTCATGTGCTTTTTTAATAAAGGGTTAGAATAATCATTCTTGATTGTAACGAGTATTCTAAAAATCTTCAAAAAGTACCAAAACATTAATGGCATAAACATATAACACGACTATTTAGAAAACAAAATCCTAAACTAAACATATAATACATGATACACTATCTTAGGCCGTCCGTTGTAGAGGCACGAGCAAACGGAGTTTTAGCACCGGTGGTCACCCCTAGCCACAACAGCCTTACGCGAACCCGCGCGAGCAAGCACAAGCGATGGTGGTCGCGTGGGTTAACGGGAGAAAGTGTCATTTGGTCGCACCGATGCTTACCTCTAGCCACAACGGGGTCAAGTGATCGGGTTACTTGAGAGTCAAGTTGATGGCTTGCATCCGGTGGCTCACGCCTCCACAACGGACGGCCTTATAATACATTTCACAAGAACCTTTTAAAATTTAGTTTTACAAGCATAGTTCCTTATAGTACAACACACATTGCATATGTTAACTACTTTTGAGGGCAAATATGTCTTTTATACAATACTTACACATTTTTCCTCTCAACTTTACTCAACTTTATTTTATTTAAATAACAATTACACTTTTCACTCTTATTTTAACCAACTCCCCCACGATATTTAAACGTCCATAAATTTTTTTATACGTTAATAATAAATTTTCCTAATATTATTACACCGTATAAACGGACATTTTTTTTCTTTAATTTGAGTATAGTATTGCTATGGTTTTTTTTTTAATTTAAAAATGACATGTTATGGTAAAGTAACAACCGAAACGAAAATGAACTGAAATCATCTATACTATATTGTAATACATTTATTATTGACCTCTTAAATTTAAGTTTTACAGTATAATTGCTTAAAGTACAACACATAATGTACATGTTAACCAAATGTTGTTTCCCACCGCAACGCGCGGGCACCTAACTAGTGATATTTAACGAACAAAACCCTAATTATAATACTGTTCATATTTCTGTTGGGTCGTGAAGGCCTCGGGCCTGGTTTCGGATGGATGCCCGATTGGTTTCTTATTCGTAAAGTTAAGATACGTTAATCATGCTTTATATAAACCTAGTCATTGTAATTGTAATTATGTGCCTTAAGCTTAATGAGATAACTTAGTTACGACCCATAAATGTAGGTCCTCCACTGAGACTGAACCACATAAAATTTTAGTGTAGTGCATATCATTTGTTCTGTGCATGTTGTAATTGTGTCGTGCATTCTATAATATACATATACAAAATATATTAAAATCACCAATCTAATAAAATTTCCATATAATAAAAAAAACCACTGGGGTCGGTGGCCCAATGGTAGAAGCAAAGTTTCTAGGAACACCTAAGAGAGAGGTCATGGGTTCAAGTCCCACAAGGAGTAGAAATTTGCCGTTCAAAAAAAAATAAAAAAAAACCACACAAAACAAAGTTTGACAAGTTATCAACTGTTGTACCCCAAACTTGGAAATTGAACAGAAAAAAGAGTAGAAGAAAAAAAGCCGGTAGCAGCAACAACAACAGGCGGTCAGTTCCACGTCTCAACTCTATAGGGGCCCCACCCTCATCACACCAATCTCCACCCATTTATCCCTCACACACACACAAATCATAAATTCACATTCATATCATATAAAACCCCCCACCCCTCTAACCCATCATTATTAATAATATTATTATTTCCCCTACTTTCTCCCTGCCACCACCACCACTCTCATTCTCATTATCTCCAATACACCAATCATGAAAACCAATGTTCTAAATTTAAAAAAACCTAACAGTGTACCAGTAAACAGACCGGTTCAACGTCCAGTTCGGTTTTAAAACACGACAACTGGGTCAACTCAGCCATGAACGACACGGACCTCGTCGTCCACCTCCTCGTCAACCTCCGCCGTGCTGGCCCACCTAAAACCTGGACCATCCGTCAACGCCGCTCCAAACCACCACCTGCCACCTGTAACAAATCTCCGGCCACCATAGCCAGCCCCACCACACCACTTTCCTACAGCGGCGCCACCTCTGTTAGTGGCGGCGTTGAGGAGTCCAGTCATGGCTCTAAATCTAAGGTATGTACTATGTAGTATTATACTAGTATTAATATTAATATTATTATTATTATTATTATTGTTATTATAGTATATTGTCGTTTTGTTGTGTTCTTGTGTTTGTCTTTTCAGCTGGTTTTGTTGTACGGTGGCGCGTGGCTTCGTACTTTCTTCTCATTTGCTTCTCGTGTGTCTTTTGTTTGGTTGGTTATTATACGTTTTTTACCATTTTACCCCTCGTAAGTCGCTTAATTTACGGGTTGTTTAGCTTTTTTTTTTTTGTCAGATGTCACACACGACACACCCCACTTTACCGGTTTTTCGGTTTTCGAAATTACCGTTTTACCCTCGTCCCATGCAAAATCTGAAAATCACCAGCATCAAAATTGTTTAAAAAATCAAAACTAGTGTCCGTTTATTAATTATTATATTATTTATTTGGAGAATAATATTATTTAATATTTTATTTTAAATTTTTTTATTTTACATTGGTTGGGTGTAATTAATTTTGATTTTTAATCAATAGTGTTTTTATCTTTGACTTTTTTACCCCTGTGAGAGTGTGAGATACCTTTGTAGGTTGCTTTTTTTTCATTTTAATATAGCCATGAGTATTTTAATTAATTAATATTAAATAATATTCGAATTATCTTCGCTTGGACGCACAGATTCAAAAACCAAACGACTTTCCACGTTTCTCTCTTACCAAATTACCAAAACACCCTTCTATGTTAAAGGGTATTTTAGTAAATTTCACATGTGAAGGTAGTTGTTCATAAACTCATGACTCGTGGACACCATCTGTCAAAGTCAATACCAATCTAGATTTGGTTGAAAAAGACGAATGCCATACCAGTATGCCACTCGCCCCCAAAAAATAAAGTTCCAAAACCGAAATGTGGGATACACTTAGGGGTAGTTACGTCATTTAGCAAAGTGGATATATGCCAGTTATATATTAGTGGCGTGTTTTCGTGGCAAGTTATTGGGTGTGTGTTTTTGGTGCTGAGTAGTTGTGAACTTTATGGGGTGTGTGTGGAACAAGAAGGGTTTTATTCCTGTGTGTCGCGGGATATTATAACTCATGTGCAACCGTATTTTTTTTTTTTTTAAGAACGGACAACACAACATTTTTGTCCCAATGGGAGCCAAAGCCCACCCATGTCCCACTCGAAAACACGACAATAAGAAGCCAGTAATACTCATATAAGATCATAAATTGAACTCATGAGCAAAGGCCAAAGAGTTGAGCCATAAGCCTAGGGTCATGTGCAACCGTATCTTGTTAGTCTATTTTTATTTTTTCTTTATAGGCATATGGCTCCGTTAAAAAGTATTCCATGTGATTGGATTTAAGTATTTTATTTTTATTAAAAAAAGTCATGGTTGACAAAGTCAAAAGTATGTATGGTCTTTTAATATCTTTTTACATTTTCTAGGGTGTGGATTGTGTATGTGATTTATTTAGTTTGACAGGCATGTTTTATAGAGTTGGAATATCTATACATATAATAAACCAAAGTCATTTTAATGACATGGCACTCAAAGAGGCATTCTCCTCCTTGAGTGTGCAATGTGTCATCCCATGTGGCATTGAGATATTTTAGGAAAAAATAATTTAAAAACAAAATTAGATTTTCTCTCTTATGTTTCCTCCCATAATTTTTAAACGTTAATATCTTTTATATACGAGATTTTTTAAAGAAAAAAATTACACCAAATTAACGAGCGTTTTATTATCTTTTCAACGAGTACCATAGTGCTATATAAAAAACGGAGAAAAAAACGACTATTTTTTGTTGGGTTTTGTTCAAACAGGAAAAAAACACAAAGTGTTCAGGTAAATCATTAATCATGTATAGACAAGTCACTAATTATGTTAAAATCAGTAAATATTGAATTCTATTTTCAACATGCGTTAGCATTGGAGTTATACATTGTTTTAGGTTAGATATTAATATTAGAGTTATACATTGTTTAAGGGTTAGGCGTTAACATTGGAGATATATTTTTAATTGTTTTAGGTTAGCTACTACCCGAAGCTTTCATGCATGTAACTGTAAAACGCATCATTCTATTTCATATGTAAAATTAATATGTCATATTAGATTTTCAACCCCGGGACATTCCCGGGGTATAATCTAGTTGATTAATATATGGTTCGTGAATAACAAGGTTTCTTTGATATATTGTTTCCTAGTGTCTTTCTAATTGTTTTCAGTAATATAGGTTTTGTTATTACGACGTAGCTTGTTGCCCGTTTACCTGTCAGCTGTTGTAAATTTGTTTTTTTTTCGTGGAATGATACTGAACATATCTATAAGTGTTTATTTGGTTTTCACAACCATATGTTTAGTCTTGGTTTGCTTACAATATTATTGTTTCCAGATTCTAAATTTAGTAATAAGACAAATTTTTGGTTCTTTATTCTTTGGTTTCTCGTGACTGGGTCAAAGAATGATTTATATTCTTGTTTATATTTGTGTTAATTATGACTTTAACATAATTTAAGTGACCCTCGTCACCAAAATTAGTCGATTTATTTTTATTTTTTTTTTATAAAATAAGATGTAAAGCTAGCCATTGTTTTCCACGTGTACAAGACAAATGTATCAATGCCTTCCAAACAAGACAAACATAAGCATATTATGTAGGGTATCCTTATCATCTATGTGTCGGGGAATTCAATGATAGATTTATATTGTATCCAACTATCCATTGATATACATATATTGAATGTGGGTCCTATTTAAAACGGCCGGTCCAACCAGTGTTGGTACAAGCCATAGGGAATTGGACCGGAAATGGGTCCCATTCCCAGTTCAACTAGTCCTGTCTGGTTTTAACAACATTTTATTTTGTACATTCTAGCTTGTGAGTCTTGTTTTGAATTCTATTAGATTATATTTACCATTTTCTTGTTTATGTTATTTAGGCTATTGGGTCAAATGAAATAACACCAATAAAAAGGCCAAGAAAGAAGAAGGTAACTAACTAACTAACTTTTCAATATTCTCATGAGTTATTTGTACATTTTTGAGATCTTATATATGTAATGTGGTATTTTTTTTTATTTTTTTTTTTTGTAGACGTTGGCTGAACTTAAGGAGGACGAAACAAGGTTACTAAAGGAAAGAAAGCAACTGAAACGGGTATGTATATTTGTCGCGTAAGGCTGTTAACTTCGACTCATTTGTGGAGCTTGTATGCTAATTTTAGTTTCTTGATTTGGTGCAGCAACTAGCAAGCCTACAAGCTACATGTCAGAAACAAAGAGAGGACAATGCAAGCTTGAAGAAGATGAAGGTAAAAACAAACACCTTTGAATTGGATAAAGATGTAATCAACGCGTGATTTTGGCAAATGGTCAAACATAGTGGCGAAGCTTGACCCGAAACTTCAGGGGTCAGAAGTCACCGGAGGGTCAAGTCACTAGTTTCGGGGGGTCGAAACCTTATATACCAAAAAATTTCTATACGAATACTATATAATCGAAACTTTTTAGCAAAAATTCGGGGGGGGGGGGGGGGGCGCCCCTCCCCGCCCTTAAGAGCTTCGCCACTAGTCAAACAGGATGCGGGTTAAAACAAGTCTTTTTTAGTACGGGTCAAAACTCACTATGGGTGGGTCAGGCTTGGTCAACCCACAAACACTTTATTCATCTAATTGGTAAAGTCAATGTTTTGAAATCCGGACCGGACGGTCTGACCGGGCTCCGGACCCCTGGCCGGTCCAGGTTGGTACAACGGACCGCTCAGTGCACGAACCGGCTTTGAACCGGTGACCCGGCCGGTAGGACCGGGAAACCGGCCTGTTGGAACGGGAAAAAGGAGGTCGGACTGGTTTTTTTTTTTTTTGGATTTTTGGTTGTTTTTGGGCCGGTTCGACGTCCAGTCCGGTACTAAAAACCTTGGTAAAGATTCTTTATAAATAGTCAAAGCATTATTAATGGTTAAAAAATCAGTAATATTACAATAAAGTAGATGTTTTTCAAAAAAATGAAATACTTAAAAGATTGTATGAATCTAACATTTTTTCTTTCAACTTATTTGGCATGTCCTCTTATTGGCAAATCTTTTTTATTTGGACCATTAGGATGATAGTCATAAAACACACCCAAATTAGCCCCACTTATAATTAAATTAGCTGAAATTGCCTCTTTACATTTTTTGCTAGTTTTTAATGTAAAAAAAAGATCAGAAATCTTCAATCTACAAATATGACTATTCTTCTAACAGTTAGAAGTTTTACTTTGGTTTCAGGATGACATGAATTCGCAAGTGTTGGCGAGTTCTGAGGAAAAAGATTGTGTGGAAGGAAAGAAAAACGATGGGTTTGTCCTCCCTGATCTTAATATTCCGGCAGGCGAGGATTACTAGAAGTAGGCATAGAATAACTTCAGAGTGCATATGATCAACAATAGAATATAAGTTCTAAAGTTGATGGGTAGGTCAAAGTGTAAGTAGAGAAAACACATTTGTTGTTGGTATGGTTCATTTGGTATTTGAGTAAAGATATTAGAAGACAATAGTGTAGAAATCTTTTTAACCCTTTTAGAATTTAGGCTTATATTCTTTTATCACCTGTTTCTACAAACTTTCATGGTCTTATCTTTTTTACTTTCATCTTTTGCTGAGTGGAGATGTGCTTGCAGCGATACGAATATAACAAAATTTACGGCTTTGGGTCTCGCTTAAACGTGTTTGAATCATTTGCGAATTGAACCAGAAACACACTGAGGTTAACTGATGGTTTTATTGGTTAACCTTTTTATTTTTATGAGTTTTTAAAAAGTAATTTTTTTTATTAAACTCAATCTGATTAGGTTCGTACCGATAAAGATTACGAATATAATCATCTTTTGTGCATTTATTCATCATTATTATCCATGGAATACAAGATTTTACCCCTATGTTGGGATGTCAAAACCTCACCCATTTTGTACTTTCTAAATAATTATGATTCTACATAAAATTACTCAACAATGATAATGTTGCAACTTGTCTAGTTGTAAACAATATAGCGAATTTATGATATTATTACCTTATTTCATTGATTTAGTGATAAATCTGAAACAAAAACTAAGCTATAAATATACTCGAACATATTTACAGTATGATTTTTTAATATAAACATAGAATCTAACATTCACCTATATTAATTATAAATTGCCAGTAAAACCAATAACAAGAGGCACCAGTGGTCTAGTGGTAGAATAGTACCCTGCCACGGTACAGACCCAGGTTCGATTCCCGGCTGGTGCATTTATATTTTTTGAAAACTTTTTATTCAATACATTAGCACAGTATTCTCAAGTATATCTTTACTTAGAAAATATACTGCTTTTTTATAGGTTTTCACCAAAAATAACTCTATACGCTTATAAAATTCTTAGATCGTTTTCGGATCGAGTAATGTATATTAGTAAGGGTCGTTTATTGTGTGAAACTTGGATCGAGCTTAAACGAAACTCCGCTCTTCTCTTTTATAAATACACTTTAGAATGTATACGTTTATCAAATCCTTGTATTTAACTTATTACCCTCGGTTTGTGGCCTAGTTAGGATTTTTTTTCATACGGGTTCAAAATTTTTCAAGGGAAGGACGACCGATTATATATCACTAAGTTTTGGATTTTTCTGCCTGGTCTAGTTAAATGGTTTGGCGGGTTGCATAATAAAAATCGCAAAAATCACATTCAAATGCAAATAACTAATAAAAAATTTGTCAATCGATATTAAAAGTGAATAATATATCACTAAAGTTGCTTAGGTTTCATTTTGGAAACCTTTCAATTACATCATCTTTTTTTTAACGGCAAACTTTTTTTAACACCCATAATTTCACATTTACCTTGCATTTATAAGAATTTGAACTCACATCACATTTGTATGGGGAACACCATTCCACTAGACCACG
Organism: Ambrosia x helenae; assembly: GCA_030844895.1. Classification (NCBI taxonomy): domain Eukaryota; kingdom Viridiplantae; phylum Streptophyta; class Magnoliopsida; order Asterales; family Asteraceae; genus Ambrosia; species Ambrosia x helenae. The sequence goes on along the minus strand of JAUTDX010001122.1, from coordinate 76,790 downwards.
ACGTCATAGGTAATTCCATCATCTATTGAAACCTTTCTAACATTTGTTCTCAATTAATAATCAGTGAACAAATGTAAATTAACGTGTTTATTTGTTTCAACCATCACTTTTTTTTTTTTTTTTTTTTTTTTTTCAAGTTCGAGTTGGTTTTTCATTAAAACAAAATACGAAAGTTACATCATAATAGCAGGTAGACGAGCAACAAGCTGCGCCGCCACCCCTTTTTGAATTGCAAACCCTAGTCTACTAAAGACAAAACCTTGCCCCCCTGGGGATGAAACATTGCTGTGGACGACCCGTTGGACCCTGGTCAAGAAACGAATAGCTTCTGGCGCCAGGGAGCCAAATGTGTCGAAGGCCAGAGGGATAAAGACATGTTGGTTATCTGCACAAGCTTTAGCGTGTTTATCTACTTTCTTTGATTCCGCCTTTCTTGATGCTTGCCCAGCTACGAACCCTGTTTCCCTTAACCCAACCAGTGGAGATACCCCGGTGAGGTCCACACAGGCATGTTTCCCCCTCTCCCAACCAAAGACAAGCAGATCTGCGGGTCGCAGGGTGGATCTCCCTTCCGTGGGGTCTGTGAGGAAGTTTACAGGGGCCTCCTTTTTGGCAGAGATCCCAGCTCTTCTCAAGATATCCACAAAACGTCCCTCACCCAGTCATGCCGATATTTGAACCCAGGGAGCTCCTTGCAATGAATTGCATGCTCCCCGTATTTATCCATGCAAGTTTTATGGCAGATGGGGCATGTTTCATCTTCCGGGTACATAGGGATCATCAATCGGTACTTGAGTATAGCCCTGTACTCTACTGCAGACATGCATTGACCCAAACCCTCAATCGGGATAACGGTCAAAAAATCCTGAGCATGAGGCCCCTTTAGGCATTCAATCACCGCCTTCTGGCGAGTGGACAACTCAAAAACTTCTCCCAGGCTCTGAGCAGTTTTGCTAAAAAGAGCATTCGCCAAAGTTTTTTGTGGCTTTGGGGGGGCGGTGTCCTTGTTAGAAAAACCGCCAATATCAAAGTCCGGGAGATAGACATTTAAGCGTTCGAGCGCCTGTTGGTAGTCTGGGTCTAGTCCAATGACCCCACTGTTTCGGAGGATATGATCCTGAAGTTCCCAAGACTGAGCTCTGGACGCCACAAAGGCATAGACCCCAACATCTCGAGCTGAAAGGAGGCCCAAACCACCTAAACGCATCGGCAAGGATGCCAAGCGCCACTGGAGGTCCCCGAAGAAGGGGCCGCCACACACAACTATATCTTCAATAGCTTCGCGGAGACCATCATCGAAAAGGGATACCGCATCCACCATGAAGTGGGGTTGGCAAGTTCGTAACCCAAAAAGTAACTTAGCGACCCCCATGCATGACCTGAGCAGCAGGAGTTCACTCTGGGGATCTCTAAGGCGGGGCAGTAGTTTCATGAGGGCAACCGCACTCGTAGCCCGCCGCCCTGCCAACTCTCCGATAAAGGTAGGATCTCGGCTAACAGCCCCACCAAGGAGCTTAACCCCTTTCTCAGGTCTACCAATCCCTGTCGGGAAAAGCCCTTCCTGACTTTTCAACCCGTCACACGTCGGCCAAAAGACCTCTGTTTTCTTAATATTGAGATGAAGCCCCAGAGATGGACCATGCGCATTGATAATGTCTAAAGCCTTAGCAACCTCCACTGCGTTGCCTATAATCGTCCCATCATCCAAATACCAGGCATGAAACGGTAGGTTACAGTGTTCCTGAATCCGAATGATAAGGGGATGTAAGGCGAGGGCAAAGAGAAGGGGCCCCAAAGGATCTCCTTGCTGCACTCCGGTGGTAGCCCCAATACAATCATTGCCCACATACAGCCTAGCTGGCTGGGCATAAAGGAACTGGACCCACGGATAAATGGACGGGCATCGCTGGTGAACCTCTTGGAGAAAAACTGTACGGTCGACCATGTTGAAGGCATTGGAGAAGTCTACTGTAAGCATAGCCAGAGACCCATCCGCATGAAAAGAGTTGAGGAACCTGTTGGCACTGTGAAGCACCGCCTCTGCCCCATTTGGTACCCCTACTCCAAATTGAAAGTCCCCCAGGTACTGGGCAATGTCTTTCCCAACCTTCTTCATTGCCACCTTAGAAACTAGCCTTCGCCAAATTCCTCCCACAGCAATAGGCCGAATTCCATTATCGGGCTTCAATAAGGGGGTGAGGGGGGCCGATGCAATGAACTCGGCCAGCGTCTTAGGGCAGGCCCCCCTAAGCCATAGGTTGACAACTTCAGTGATGGCCGCGAGCAACCCCGAGGAAGTCACTGAGCCTTCACCCCCAATAGCATCCAACAGGTGTTGGGCCCGTATCCCGTCCCTACCACAAGATGTCCCTTTAGGGAAAGATCGGATACATTTAAGCACACAACCCTCATCTACTGATAGAACGGGTTGGGCGATGGGGTTAGAAGGGAAGGATGGAGGCGGCACCACTGGGTGTTTATCAATGAGGGCCTTCATGGTCGATTCACATATGGGGGCGACTCCACTAGAGCACAACACCTTTACCGCCGCCGTGAAATGACCATCCCTGACTTTTCGAAGACATTGTTTTATGTTAGGTTCGCTTGCATTGTCCTCTCCCATTTTGGCTTCTCCCCTAGATACCGAGACCTCCCCTGTGCTATCCAAAAGAGAAGAAACCAAGACCGCAAACCCAGACCCATCTCTCCATTCTCCAAGTGCTTGCATGATGCTACTACACTGCAGAGATTTCCTGTTCCCTGATCTTCGTTCTTGCCTGGAGGACGGTCTGATCACCCTCAAGGTTAACCGTGGAAGCAATAGCAATTGGACCCAGTTGTCCACCGAGCTTGGCGACGCCACTACTTTGCGTAAAGCACCTGTTAACGCTTGAGCAAACATCAGACGACAACTAGGGGGGATGCTTTTAACAGTCTGAATAGGGATGGAAAGGACACGCTCGATGAGGGCAACATCCCCAACCCTCCCGGTTGGGTGACGTGGGTTTGCGTCGTCTACCGTTGGACATGGTTTCCGTTGGCAAACCTTGTATCTTCTTTCAAATTATAAATATAGACCTAGATTTAAATGGGTTATAGACTTGTATGGCTTAAACCTTAACGAGTTTTTTTTTTTAATTACGCAAATATTTTAACAGGTTCAATGTTGTAAATTTTTACGGGTTCGATGTCTAAATACACATATATATAACACTAAAAATAAAATTTGGTTAAGGTTTGGCCAGGTCCCTATGTATAGAGTTAAGGATTGAATAACTGTTGGAACTATTTGATACACGCACACCACACAATCTTTTACCATGGAAATATATTAAAAATGTGAATATACTTGTTATCTTCAAATTGTAGCAATTATATCATGATGATTGTTGAATATTTTTTAACTTTTTTCACACCTGAATACTTGTTCAGTTACTCTCCTTGAATGTTTCGGGTTTTTTTATCGGGTTCGAGTTTTGTTGCATCCCAAAGGAGTATAAGGAAATATTTACGTGGATTGGCGTTCATTTCAGAACTAAGAATATATCAATAACTCTGAGAAGCACAAACGTGTGTACACAAACACGCATAACTGCATAAGGACTGCATCAGGCGCTTGTAACTTTTACCTTTAAGTATTATACGTAAGACTTTACACCGTGTAGTTAAATCGTCAATGTTTTACGGTCTGCGGCTCTTTGTAGTTCTTACCATTTGCGAAACAAAATGTCCATATATATATATATATACACACACACACACTAGTCTCTTTTAACTTAAATTTATGTATGTGTAATGCTTTCTATTATGAGTGGGTTTTCAAAAAATTTATAAATTTTTAAACAACAATTTTGTACACTTAAATACCACATAACCTCGTACTTGTACACTGAGATGACAATAGACCGAGTATGCCTAATACCAGTCTCATACCGATTATAAAATCATTTCTCGTACCCGTCTCAATCAGTGTTGGGTAATTAACCATCAAATATCAGACATACCCGCGGGTATGAAGCATACCGTTAGTTGAGGACCTAGTGGCTACTGGCCTGCTATATGTTATACGTAACATAGTGTTGGGCCATTAAGAAGATATATGTGCGTAAGCTGGATGTAGCAGAGATCATGATGTTGATGTTGATGTGTGGGCATACTAGGTTAGGATAAGAAATTAGGTTTTTATAGAAAGGTTGGGAGTAGCTAGTATATCAAATAAGATAAGAGAGAGGATACTGAAATGGTTTGGGTATGTAAAGAGGAGACATGCGACACAATAGTTAGAACAATAGAAAGTCTTACTATCGAGGGGAAGAGGAGTCGAGGCAGGTCGAAACTTACTTGGGATGAGCAAACTAAAAAGGATTTACTAGACTTGCACCTCTCGGTGAACATGATCGATGATAGGAGTTTGTGGAGATGTATGACTAAGGTTAAGGACTTGTAGAGGTGTTATTTTGTATGAATGTCTTGTCGTAAGAGGATATTTTTTTTTTGTTCAATTATGTTTTGTAGCTTGTGCAAGTTGATATGATGTGTTATGTATTCTTATCTTTTTTTTTTTTTTGTTTTTACCTATTTTTGTGTATATATTCCATACTTATGTGTTGACATGATGTCTTCAGAGCTAGGGGTCTTATCGGAAACAACCTTTACATCTTTTAAGATAGAGGTAAGGTGTGTCTACATCTCACCTCTCCAGACTCTACTAATCTATCTATACATATAATAAAACAAAGCCATTTTAATGACATGGCACTCAAAGAGGCATTCTCCTAGTGTGCCATGTGTCATCCCATGTGGCATTGAAATATTTTAGGAAAAAATAATTTTAAAACAAAATTAGATTTTTCTCTCTTATGTTTCCTCCCATAATTTTTAAACGTTAATATCTTTTATATACGAGATTTATTAAAGAAAAAAATTACACCAAATTAACGAGTGTTTTATTATCTTTCCAACGAGTACCATAGTGCTATATAAAAACCGGAGAAAAAAACGACTATTTTTTGTTGGGTTTTGTTTAAAACAGGAAAAAAAACACAAAGCGTTCTGATGAGCCGGTCGTCACGGGTCATACAAAACCTAATTAACCTAGGTAGCTAGGGTAAGTAGGGTATCAATCCAAGGAGCGTGTGGTTAGTGAATATTATTTAGTTGATTAAACAATGGTGCTTATGAAGATGCTAAATTAATTATGAAGATTGCAGTTTATCATTTAAGAGTTTGATTTGAAAAGATCTGTTTTGTTTTAATAAAACTTGAATTTAGATTTTAAGAGTAAAAAGTAATATGAATTGTAAACAATTTAATTAAAAAGATCACACCCGGGTTTCAACAAATGAAGTCTAAGGTTTTCACAAATGGGTCAAACAAATGTAGTGCAAATGGTGTTAACGGGGTGATTGTTCAATAGACTTAGGTGTCAAGTTTCATCAACATTCAATAATGGACTAAACTACACTTCATTACCTAGAACATACAACCCTATGTGTGCATTAGAGCAAAAAACCATGTTCATGACATTAGAAATTGGCACAAGATCAATTAACTAAAATGGCTTCAACATAAGATTAATCACAATCTAATACAATAGTTCAAACACACAATCACACAATCAAAAGTTTAAAGAAATACCCAAATATTAAACCCTAGAACTTCAATTGTTTACTTCCTAGGCATGATACAAAGAGATTAACCACTCATGGCCATAGAGCTTGATTTATTTTGTCTCTCCTTGTTCCTCTTAATCTGCGAACCTCCCTAGATAATATCTCTTTTCAAATTTCGAATAATCCTCATGACTGAGTTGCTCCCTTTCTTTTGTAACCCCCATTTTTCTATTATTTTTTTGCTATTTTTTGGGCCGTGACATAAGTCACGGTTCTTTTGTTTTTTTATTTATTTATTAATATTATGATATATTATTATTATTAATAGTAGTAGTAGACTTCATGCATGTTATTTGGTGCTCGGGTTTCGAATATAATTTCTAATTTTTCCGCCCTGCTTCACACGAGCACCTACCAAAAGTATAAAATAAATAAATAAATGAATAAAGTAACCAAAACGTAATAAAATATATAAAATACTAAAATAATAAAGTACAAGCCTAAAACTAATAAAAATATTATCTAATCGACTAAAAAAATATACAAAACTGACAAATAAATGTGATGCATTTAGCAACACATCACGTTCAGGTAAATCATTAATCATGTATAGGCAAGTCACTAATTATGTTCAAATCAGTAAATATGAATTCTATTTTCAACATGCGTTAGCATTGGAGTAATACATTGTTTTAGGTTAGATATTAATATTAGAGTCATACATTGTTTACGGTTAGGCGTTAACATTGGAGATATATTTTTAATTGTTTTAGGTTAGCTGTTACCCGAAGCTTTCATGCATGTAACTGTAAAGCGCATCATTCTATTTCATACGTAAAATTAATATGTCATATTAGATTTTTCAACCCCAGGACGTTCCCGGGGTATAATCTAGTAATCTATATATTATTATTATTATTATTATTATTATTATTATTATTATTATTATTATTATCTATACATATAATAAACCAAAGCCATTTTAATGACATGGCACTCAAAGAGGCATTCTCCTCCTTGAGTGTGTCATGTGTCATCCCATGTGGCATTGAGATATTTTAGGAAAAAAATAATTTAAAAACAAAATTAGATTTTTCTCTCTTATGTTTCCTCCCATAATTTTTAAACGTTAATATCTTTTTTATACGAGATTTTTTAAAGAAAATAATTACACCAAATTAACGAGCGTTTTATTATCTTTCCAACGAGTACCATAGTGCTATATAAAAAATGGAGAAAAAAAACGACTATTTTTTGTTGGGTTTTGTTCAAACAGGTTAAGGTTAGGCGTTAACATTGGAGATATATTTTTAATTGTTTTAGGTTAGCTGCCACCCGAAGCTTTCATGCATGTAACTGTAAAGCGCATCATTCTATTTCATATGTAAAATTAATATGTAATATTAGATTTTTCAACTCCGGGACGTTCCCGGGATATAATCTAGTAGTTTTTATAATTATGAGTGAGACTGTACATGGATTGATTGATTGTTGAGATTTTCAACTATATTTTTTCTTTCATCGTAATTTGTATCCAAATTTATGTTTTTAGTAATTTTTATGCAAAATTATGTTTTTAAACTATACGATAAACTAAAATATGATAAATTCGTATATATCACGGTCACCATAAAATATTTAAAATTTATAAAATACAAAAATATTGTAATGATATAAAACTTAAAACATAATTTCTTATCTTGAAGCATACAAATATATTAACATCAAAATACATATCTTAAACAAAAAATTTGTTCTTACACTTGTAAACGAACCAAACATTCATCAACAATTTTTTTTTTTTTAATTCTTGTGTACCTGCAAGGATATGAGTTTTATATACTTAGAGTTTATGTGGAAGCAATAAATGTCACTCTTTTGTCCAACTAAAATAATACTCCGTAACATAAATAGAGAACTGAACTACTTAATATTTGGGTACTAAATAAAGCCGACCCTGTCTTTTCTTTTCTTTTCTTGCTTTCTGGGTTTTTACAGATCTGAACCCTAGTTTTCATCTTCAATGTCTTCTCTCAGTAGAGAGCTCGTTTTCTTGATCCTTCAGTTTCTTGATGAAGAAAAATTTAAAGAAACTGTTCATAAGTATGTCTTTCACTTCACATTTTCTTTTTATATATAGTTTTTATTATTATTAATATTTGGTATTAATTCGAACCCATGAGTGTTTTTGGATGTTGGTTTTGATAGTTATTGTTATTTCATGCTATTGAATGATCAAATGTAAAAAAGTTTGAATTTTTTACTATTTTAGGAAATACCAAGATAGAATAATTAAATAGAATTATTTAAAAAAAAGTTTCTTTTATAAATTAGGTTTAGTGTTTGATTTTTTTACCATTTAAGGAAATACCCAGATGAAATAAATGGTTATTTGAGCTAAATATGTTGCCCCAAAAATGTAGGATTTGAGCTGCAATAATTAAGTAATTGATTCAAAAAAAAAAAAAACTTTTATAAATTTGGTTTTTTGTTGTTGTTGTTGTTCTTTAGTATTTATGTAAACATTGGATTGTGCTTGGATGTTGGTTTTGAGAGTTATTTCATGCTGTTGAACATAGTTATTAATATAGTGTAGTGTAGCGCTCATGTGTCGCTTTATAGTTGGTAGCGACAAATAGTGGGAAATAGAGAGATTTTTGAAAATTTTTTTGGTAAAATATACGTATAGGTAGTTTGCCGCTATCGTTCGCTATTCGCTATTGACAACTATAATGATGAAAAGTTTTAGTGTTTGAATAATTGAATTTTTTACTATTTAAAAAAAAATACCTAGATGAATTAAAGGGTTGTTCGACCTAAACAGGTTGCCCCAAAAATGTAGAATTTGAGCTGCAATAATTAAGTAATCGATTTAAAAGAATGTAGAATATGTTATATGAAAAAAAAAACATTGTTAGATTTATGTATGATTTTCCTTTTTTTGTTTGGTGGGATTTATCATAGGTTGGAACAAGAATCAGGGTTTTTCTTTAACATGAAGTATTTTGAGGATGAGGTACAAAATGGGAATTGGGATGATGTGGAGAAATATCTTTCCGGTTTTACGAAAGTCGATGATAATCGGTATTCCATGAAGATCTTTTTCGAAATTAGGAAGCAGAAGTATCTTGAAGCATTGGATAAGTAAGTTTTTTTTTTTTTTTTTTTTGTTGAATTGGTCGAATTAATGATTAGTATGAATCTTTGCTCTATAAATGTATTGAATTTATTTGCTAGGCATGATCGATCGAAGGCGGTGGAGATTCTTGTAAAGGATCTTAAAGTATTTGCTTCATTTAATGAAGAACTTTTTAAGGAGATAACTCAATTGTTGACATTGGAGAATTTTAGGTACCTAAAGCTTTAATCTTTAAATAGAACTATAGGATGATATTGATATCGGTTTCTTTTATGTTCGAAGGGAAAACGAGCAATTGTCAAAATATGGAGATACAAAATCAGCTAGGGCTATAATGTTAGTTGAGCTCAAGAAGCTTATTGAAGCAAATCCCTTGTTTCGTGACAAGTTACAGTTTCCTAACCTTAAAAATTCAAGGTTAAGAACTCTAATTAATCAAAGGTATGCCGTATGAATTTTTTAAATTTAGCATCATATATATATATATATATGTATGTATATTAGACTAATGTTATTTATTTTTTGTGCTAGTTTGAATTGGCAGCATCAACTTTGTAAGAACCCGAGACCGAATCCCGATATCAAAACATTATTTGTTGACCATTCGTGTGGTCAACCAAATGGTGCGCGGGCCCCATCACCCGCAAATAATCCATTGCTTGGGCCATTACCTAAAGCCGGAGGCTTTCCTCCTTTGGGTGCACACGGGGTTTGTAGTCTTGTATTATGCACTTTGTTTTGACCTTTTTGATATATTGACTAAGTTTTAATTAGTCTGACCAAACTGGCGTATAAATCTGCAGCCGTTTCAACCTACACCGGGTCCTGTTCCAACCCCGCTTGCCGGTTGGATGTCCAATCCACCTCAAGTAGCTCATCCAAGTGTATCCGGTAGTGCAATTGGTCTTGGTGGGCCATCTATTCCAGGTCATTTTGCTATCCTATAAAATCAGATAAACTGTAGTAATAAAACATGTCGTAAACAATAGTGCTTGGATGGTGTTCGGTGCTTGTAAGTGGTATTAAGACATTTTTCTACCCTTTGAAAATATGTTATATAATAACTTTTAAACAATTATCTGTAATAACTGATTTTTTGTATATATTTATTTATTTAACCCCTAAATATTTTTTTCTATATGTATTTATTTAATTTATTTTTACAGCTGCTTTGAAACATCCAAGAACTCCAACAAATCCGTCTTTAGACTTCCCAACCGGGGATTCTGATCATATGAGCAAAAGAACAAGACCCATGGGCATAACAGAGGAGGTAATCTAATATTTTCTTTTTAAAATTTTATTTGTCTTATTAGTTTGTAAGCATGACATTAATGTTTTTTGTTTCTATTTGTCACATTCTTCAGGTAAGTTTACCGATTAACGTGTTGCCCGCTGCATTCCAAGGGCATAGTAGTCATACACAAGCTTTTAATGCGCCTGATGATTTGCCGAAAACCGTTGCACGGACTCTAAACCAGGGTTCATCTCCTATGAGCATGGATTTTCATCCAATTCAACAAACATTACTCTTAGGTACTCCACTATTTTGACCTTTTGTAAATGGTACAATATTTTAAAAAAGGAATGCTGCTTCGTTTCTTTGGCTTTGTCAACTAGCAAGTTGCATTAAATAGCAACATGCTTCCGTTTCGTATCTTTTTTGGTCACTTCGCTTAAAAGTAGTTACTACTAAATCCACTGTACTTTTGACCGGATATTGACATTGTGATTATATTAATATGATGCACCAGTTGGAACAAATGTGGGTGATATTGGATTGTGGGAAGTTGGTTCCCGGGAGAAACTGGTTCTTAGAAATTTCAAAGTTTGGGATCTCAGTGCATGTTCGATGCCTATGCAGGTTTTTTAACATATTTTTAACTTATGATTTAATCCATTTGTCTTTTAATACCTTTGTATTTTTAGTAATCTTTTCATTTTATTAAATTTAGGCTGCTCTTGTAAAAGACCCTGGTGTCTCTGTGAACCGTGTAATTTGGAGTCCAGATGGTTCACTGTTTGGTACGTCCTACTAATCCAGTATGTTAGTTAGATACGGTAATTTCGACTCATTTACTTGTGTACGGGTTGATTCTAATCTAGTTATGTTTATTCATGCATGAAGTGTCCTCAAATCATTTTATTTTTAGAAACTAGATTATATTTGAAGTAATTCAAACCGACCCGATACGTAAAGTATTCAGTCCGTGGATCTTGCCACCTCTAGTTTATTAGTCACTAGTGGCGGATCCTAGATTGCTCATTTGGGTATGCACTACCGTAAGTCCAGAAACAGATTATGTATATGGAAGTTTCATGTATGGTGATCCGTATGGCTTTTCTTTGTTTAATGGACATCGGATCCTCTTTTTCATCAAAAAAACCATATTTACACATTCCCTAGTAAATATGGTGATGTTTTTTCTTTGTTTAATGAGTAAACCGTAAATGTGATATATTGTCTTTAAAAAAGTTGCATATGGTATTAAAAGTTCAGAACGATATATATGAAGTTTTGAACTTTTAGGGATATAATAATTCCCAAAATAACAAGTTCTTTTCTTTCTGCATATTTCTATACTAAAATAGATAGTACACATTATTTCTTTGAGATATGCGTGTGCATAGATAGCAGACCATTTAGGCTAATAATCGAGATCTGATTTCATTTTAAATACGAACAGGAGTTGCATATTCAAAACACATTGTACAAATATATTCATATCATGGTGGTGATGATGTTAGACAACATCTAGAGGTTTGTTTATTTTCTTTCATACATTCATATCATATTTTTATTAATTACCTAAACTTACCGATTCATTATTTTTGTTACAGATTGATGCCCATGTTGGTGGAGTTAATGATCTTGCATTCTCTCGTCCTAATAAGCAACTTTGTGTAATAACATGTGGGGATGATAAGACCATCAAGGTTTGTTTTGCATATACATGTTTACAATCAATTTAATAATATGCATTAGTCGTTACTCGTTAACTATGCTGATAAAAAGATTACATTGTTTCATAGGTATGGGATGCTGCAACAGGTGCACGACAATATACTTTTGAAGGTCATGATGCTCCCGTGTACTCTGTATGCCCTCACTATAAAGAAAATATTCAGGTAACTTCATCTTATTGGCGATACGGATGGGTTTTGCAACATGTCGAAACAAGGAATTTTGCGTATGGGTCGGCTCGGGCTGGTTTAAGTTAAGCAAGAACTTCGTGAAAAAAAAAATTGATTTTATTTTGAACTTTTTGTGTGTATGATTACAAAACATGACATATTATATATATGAAATAAATTGTTTTAGGAGGTTTAATATTAATAGAATACTCTTTTGGCGATTTTCGACCAGTTTTCCTTCAATCCGTGATCACGTTCCTTATAGCAATTTTTTTTTGTTTTTTTTTATTTACCCATATTACAAGTAATCGATTACCTATCGAATCATTCATAGGTAAAGCAAATGGCCATCTCTAACTAAACTTTTATATTGTTTATCTTTAGTTTATATTTTCAACAGCTCTTGATGGAAAGATAAAAGCTTGGTTATATGATAACATGGGATCCCGAGTTGATTATGAGGCACCTGGTCGCTGGTGCACGACAATGGCGTACAGTGCTGATGGAACAAGGTTTGTTGCATTTGAACTAGAGGTGGAAATGAATGGGCGGGATGGGTTTGATAAAGGGTCCTAATGAATGAAATAGACAACTTTGGTGTGGCTTGAAATGGTTAGGGTTGACCCGAAATTATATTGACTTTTGAGTTATATAAATTACTATAAATTTGTAGTTGTAACTTTTGCTCAATTCAACTTTATTCATTGATGAAATATTTAGGCTTTTTTCATGTGGAACGAGCAAAGATGGGGAGTCACATATTGTGGAATGGAATGAAAGTGAAGGAGCGGTGAAACGAACGTATCTCGGGTTCCGTAAACGATCTTTAGGTGTTGTTCAATTTGATACAACAAAAAACCGATTTTTGGCAGCTGGTGATGATTTTGCTATCAAATATTGGGATATGGATAATACTCAACTTTTGATGAGTGTTGATGCTGACGGAGGTCTTCCGGTAATATTTTTTATTTCATATTAATCTGGTTTCTGATCTGTTACATTTGATTATTCGATAAATCACTTTAAACACCTCCCCTCCACTTCCATTATTATTATTTGTATTTATTTATTTATTTTCCCTGAAACTGTTTGGTAACTCATTAGCTTACAAAGTTTGATCTGTTGATTACAATTTGTTAAATACAGGCAAGCCCACGTATCCGATTTAATAAAGATGGTGCACTGTTGGCTGTTTCTTCAAGCGATAATGGAATCAAAATACTGGCAAATTCTGATGGTCTTAGATTACTTCGCACTTTTGAGAATCTTTCCTACGATGCTGCTTCAAGAACGCCTGAAGCTCCAAAGGTAAGTCAACATTACTAGAAATGGCAAGATGGGTGGGTTGATTACGGGTCAAAATGTGTTCGGGCCGAAACAGGTTGGGTTGGGTTGACCTACTCACTTTTTTTGTCCATTTCTAAAGTTTTTGTTATAAATATTTAAGTTGTTTTTTTTACAGTAATAATAAGATAAACATTTAGAAAATGAATTTAGTAGGTTTTTAGCCAATCTTTAAGGATTGGCTTTTTATACACACACACGCGTGCGCACGCACGCGCGCACCCCTCGAATTTTATAATATCATATTTACCTTATTATATTTGTTTGTATAATTATTATAATACGCAGCCTGCTATAAATAATACAATACCGGTCGCTGCCTCTGCCGCTCCTACTAGTGCTGGATTAACCGAAAGGGTTGCCTCAGTGGGCTCAATTTCCGGAACGGCCAATGTTCGTGTTTGACTTAAAAAACTACTCACACTATTCTTTATATTATACGCTTGCAATTTGTTCAAATTATGGTTATAAATGTTATTCTTCCAGAACGGAGATACCAGAAACTTAACAGATGTGAAACCAAGAATTACTGAAGAAGCCAATGACAAATCAAAGATTTGGAAGCTCACGGAAATTAGTGAATCTTCTCAGTGTCGGTCACTGAAGCTTCCGGAAAACATGAGAGTAACAAAGGTGTGTTTACAGTTTAGGGGACAGGTATTCTTTCGTTTATGATTTTATAATATCATTGGGTGTGAATTTAATTATTATTTTTTATTGTTTAGATATCAAGATTAATATATACAAATTCGGGAAATGCCATATTGGCGTTAGCGTCAAATGCCATTCATTTGTTGTGGAAATGGCAACGTAACGAGCGTAACTCAAGTGGCAAGGTAAGTTTGATGAATCTTAAAAGGGTGTTTGATTATTTGATTATTTAATATCATATAGTCATCCTCAACCCTTAATTTGCAGGCAACAGCGGGTATTTCACCGCAGTTGTGGCAACCTTCAAGTGGGATTTTAATGACCAATGACGTGGCGGACATGAACCCTGAAGAATCAGTGTCGTGTTTTGCTTTATCAAAAAACGATTCTTATGTCATGTCAGCATCAGGTGGAAAGATTTCTTTATTTAACATGATGACATTCAAGGTATTGTTATTTTTTTTTACCCCCTTCTAGTTTTGCAAATAGAGATAAAGTTTGACTTTTGAGGTCAATGTGATTTACTTCTTGAATTGGTCAAATGCAGACTATGACAACGTTTATGTCCCCACCACCGGCAGCTACATTCCTTGCTTTCCATCCTCAAGATAATAACATTATTGCTATTGGAATGGATGATTCCACAATTCAAATATATAATGTTCGTGTGGATGAGGTAAACTATTGCATAGACATTGACATGTTTTTTAATGAAGGTGGTAATTTCGGCCTGTTGACTTATAAGTGGGTCGATTCGAACTATGTAAAATCTCTTAACGGATCTCTACTTGTTTTTTTACATGAAGGTCAAAAGCAAACTTAAAGGCCACTCGAAAAGAATTACGGGTCTTGCTTTTTCTCATGTGCTCAACGTACTGGTCTCATCTGGTGCAGATTCTCAGGTTAGCAACATTTTTTTGAAAGTTGAATCTTAATAAGAACAGTTAAGATTTTTTGTTTCTTTTCATTTTGTAAAATTAATGTTTTTTTTTTATTTAGATTTGTGTATGGAGTTCTGATGGATGGGAAAAACAAAAGGCGAAATACTTGCAACTCCCCTCCGGTAGGACGGCAGCTGCACAATCAGACACACGGGTTCAGTTTCATCAAGATCAGATCCATTTTCTTGTTGTACACGAGACTCAACTCGCTATATATGAAACATCCAAACTTGAGTGTGTAAGACAGGTGAGATTTATACTTTGGGCGACTTTTGACCCGTTTATGACCAGTTCCAATTTTAGCCAGTTCAGTCTTAATTAAATAACCGCTTTTGGGTCAATGGGTCATGACTGTCACGTCATTATTTTATTATGCTCATCTTGTCATTGACATTATGTTTTTTTTTTAACTTAAAATATAATCATTACAGTGGGTCCCACGTGAATCATCCGCGCCAATATCACACGCCACATTCTCATGTGACAGTCAACTCGTATACGCATGTTTCTTGGATGCAACCGTGTGTGTCTTCACCGCTTCTCACTTACGCTTACGATGTCGCATCAATCCATCCGTTTATCTTTCCCCTTCAGTTCTCAGGTAAAGTTCTTTAAAAAAAAAACAAGCTTAATACTTTGACCCGTTTGACCAACTTTCTACTACGGTTTTCAAATCGTTCGTGCTTTTTTGCAGCAATCTGAATGTGCACCCTATGGTGATCGCTGCTCACCCACAAGAACCAAATCAGTTTGCATTAGGTCTGTCAGATGGGGTAGTTCATGTGTTTGAGCCACTTGAATCAGAGGGCAAATGGGGGGTCCCGCCACCTGCAGAAAACGCGTCAACTAGCAATGTAGCTGCCACTTCACCTGCACGAGGTTCAGGTTCGGAGCAAGGACAGAGATGACTGCAGTGGACCCCACAACACGAGTCCTTTTTTAAACACTTGTTTTGCATGGGAAGGAAGCCTTAAAGATTTAGTTGTGTCGTGTTGGTGTTGACGAGGGCGTAGTAGATCTAACTTGGTGTGTGTATGGTGAATGTCGAAATTCTTCTAGGGTTTTATTGTCATTTGTTTGTTTTCTTTCTCGGTTGTGTAATCCTGATGGAAGTGTTTGGTTGTTAGAAGTTTTAGATTAGATGGTTTAAAGGCTGTGTTTTGTCGGGATAGCGTTTGGGTGTGGTTATGTTGTATTAGAATATAAATAATTATTCGTAATTGTTGTTAATATAATGATTACACCTTGTTTGTGTTCTACTATGTGAGAGCTTCCCGACAAACCAAACTGTCTTAAACGGAAGTAATATGAATGAGATAGGTCCTCCACGGGGCGTCTGGTGGTAAGTGATGTAAAGTTGTATGAAAATGAGCGTAAAGCTGTCAAAACATAGAAGGCGAAAAAAGTCTCATGCACACGTGGTGGGCGGTTGGCGCTTAACTGACACTACCTTGCATTTTCGCAGGTTGTCTTTATATTTTTTTCCTGGCTTAGTTACTGCCTAGTGACTGATGCTGTTTACTAAGCTGCAGCTAAGTAATAGCGAGTACCAAGCCAACTCGGTATCAAGCTTTGTGTTGAACTTGGTTAACCAAGTGTTGAACCAGTTAGTGTTGAGTTGTGCGTAAGTGTTAAACCAATTAGTACCACGTGGTACTCGTGTTGAACCAATTAGTAACAAGCAGTGGAGTTTCCAGGATGGATTCTCAGGGGGTTCCTTTCGTAGATTTTCACTAATTTTTCAAAAATTTCCACTAAATTTTTCAATTTTTTTCCAAACCGAGGGGTTCCTGGGAACCCCTAAAAGCCCCTAGGTCCGCCCCTGGTACTACCAAGTGAACCAACACCAATTAGTACCAAGTGAACTTAGTACTCGGTTTCCAGCCGGTAAAATGACCATTTATTATAAAAAAAAAAAAATCACAACTTCAAATTCCTCTAAATGATTAACCAAGATTGCAATAATCATGGTGATGAACTCAAAATTTTAAGCCAGAAAAAAAAGGTTTAAAATCTAACCAGATTGATATAAAAAATTCAGACATGGAAATATCAAATATTCAACAGCATCTAAAAACTCATATTTCTCCTCTATATCCTCCAGAACCAAAATAGTCCCTCCTTGAGTTGGCAATCTGTTGACTCTTTTGATGCTCTAATTTAGGACAATCCCTAATCCTATGCCCTAATCCACCACAATAAGCACACCCCTTAACACCACTCGCATCAGTAATCGCGTCGACGTCTTCCATCGGGTCGTTTAACTCAGCCAACACGGGCGGTATTCTTTGTTTTGCTTCCTGTAACAAATGCTTCAAATCAAGAAGTGTAGTTTCACTTTGATTCTTGTTGATGAAAGTCGTTGCGATTCCAGTTTTCCCACATCTCCCGGTTCTACCAATCCTGTGGACGTAATTTTCGATCTCTGCAGGCATATCGTAGTTTATCACGTGCTGGATGTCCGGGAAATCCAAACCCTTCGAGGCAACATCCGTTGCTACCAGAACGTCTTTTATACATGATTTAAAAGACGAGATTGCATATTCTCGTTCCTCTTGATCTTTCCCACCATGAATGGCAACCGCTTCAACTCCTTTTAATAGTAAGTACTCGTGGATATCGTCCACGTCAGCTTTGTTTTCACAGAATACTAACACGGGTGGTGGTGTTTTTTGTAGGCATTCGAGGAGGTACACAAGTTTGACTTCTTGTTTCACGTATTCGACTTCTTGGATCACATCAAGATTTGCTGCTCCCGCCCGGCCCACGTTGACTGTGATGGGCTTGACCAACGCGCTTCGGGCAAAATTCTGGATTTTTGCAGGCATTGTGGCGGAAAATAGAAGAGTTTGTCGTTGAGCTTTAAAGTGGTCAAACACTTCTCTTATGTCGTCTTCGAATCCAAGGTCAACCAATCTATCTGCCTCGTCTAAAGTCAAATACCTGCATAAAAGCATATGTATATTTATCCATGTATAGTAACTAAATAATAATGTATAAGAATCATGGAAATGCTTGAAACCCAGGTAAATGTGGCAATTTCAATCAGTTCACCCAAAAAAGGTCGATTCGGTTTATATTAAGATATGTTTTATCCCTAAAGAGTTGGTGAAATAATATATGTATCTAAAAAGCAAATGGGTCAGGATATGCCTGAAGTGTATCACATGCTTGAAGTTACAACCTCCTAACTTGTTCTATTACATTAAAATTATGATTTCAATAATATAGTTATACACTTTTTGTAATCGTAGAGCCAGCAAACACGACCCGTTTACGTTAAAGTGGTTGACTTAGGATATATGTTATCTCTAACAGGTCAGAATTCGACTGAAGTGTATCAAAAGCATGAACTTACAACCTCCTAAAAACGTTCTAGTGTTCTACACAAAATTAGATAACTATTTCGATAATAAGGTCATTTGCAATCATAGAGCCAGCAATTCCGACCCATTAACCTTAAAAGTTAAGACGATCGATTTGGGTTATATTTTATCTCTAGAGGTTCAAACAGAAAAAAGAAACTATATAAGCTAAAAACGAAACAGGTTAGGATTCGCCCGAAGTGTGTTAAAATGCTTACAACTTACGACCTCCTGAATTGTTCCGTTATAAACATTAGATCAATATTGTAAAAATTCTTTTTAACCAATATTATACTTAGCTATTTATAAAACTCAGAAAACCTGGTACACCCAAGACCCAACATAACCGGACCTACGCTTACCCATTACCAATACCCAAAGTGCCTAACCCGCCCACTTTGCCATCTCTACCTACTAAGGACCAAAATTTTAAATATTAAATAATAAAAACATTAAGCGCTTACCTGCAATTATCAAGATTCATCCTTTTTTTGGCAAGCAAATCCTTCAGCCTTCCAGGTGTAGCAACAACAATATGAACACCTCTCTTGACAATATCCAACTGTGATCTCATATCTACACCACCAATACAAAGCAATGGTCTTATTTCTGGATATCCACATTCCTTCAACGGTGTTAAAAACTCCTCGATAACCTCAAATGTTTGTCGTGCTAGCTCTCTAGACGGGCAAATAACCAACCCAAACGGGCCTTCCCCTGCAGCAATTGGCATCATATGCTCCTCCTGTAATGCCATCATAATCAATGGCAACACGAACACCAATGTTTTTCCTGAACCCGTAAACGCGATTCCAATCATATCTCTCCCAGATAAAATAACAGGCAGTCCTTGAACTTGAATAGGTGTTGGCTGTACTATTCCTTTTTCTTTCAGCTTTCTTAAAACTGGTTCAGGAAATCTCATATCTTTAAAGTTCTTGATCGGTGGCGGGATATCATCACCATCAACAATAATATGCCATTGTTTTCTTATAACATCACATGCTTTTTCAGACATTCTTCTTATCATTAAAGGTGGTTTCCAACCAGTTGGTAACGGTTCAGAATATGTTATACCTTTTGCAAGTTCACGAACCGACATCAATGTTTTTCTATCGGAAAGATTTTCCATCATTTCCTTTTCTTGCTGAACTGCTTGTTCGGTTGGAGTGACTTCAGGCTGTTCACGTTTAAGTTGGGAAGCTTTTACAAGTAAACTTGGTTTCATTTCTACTTCTTTTGCTTTTTCTGTTTCCTCTTCGATTGTGGAAACTTTTCCCTTACGTTGAAGAATCTTTTGTGCCTCTAATGCCCTTCGTTTTGCAACGGGGATATACTCCTCATAATCATCATCGTTTTCCATATCCTGAAATAAAACTCTAAACATGTAAACTTTGGATCCAAATTCGAACTCTGAGATTCATAAGCTTTCAAACTCATCAAAATGTTTCTAGCAGTCAAGCTACAGTTAATATTACAGATTACACAAAGCATCAAATACAAACGAAATTTGTCCAACAGTTGGAAGCCACAATCCACTATACATCAAAATGACCTTAAAAACTACCATGTTCATCCGAAAAAAAAGCTAAGCGGTTTCCGGTGATGTTCCCATATGGAAATTACTAGCAAACATAACATGAATGTCACTCTATACTACAAGTCTTTTTTTATATGAAAATTTAAACACCCAATAAAGAAAAAAAAAACACAAGAAGAATCAAACCAATCAGAAAAAAACAACAAGAATTCCCAACGAATCGATAATCTATATGCAAATTTAACCCTTTCGAGGTTCAACGGCTTACTCAAACAAAGTTTCAAGCTACAGTTAATACTTACAAGTTACACCAACTATTAAGCATCAAAACACAATATTTCACTAAAAAAACCCTACTCAGGCATTTCATCGAACACTTGGAAGCCACCATCCACACAACACCAAAACAAACTTTAAAAAACTACTATTTTCATCAATAACAGAGCTAAGTGACTTCCATAATGTTCCCAGATCAAAATTAATATAAAACATAACATGTACTGATGAATATCCCTCTAAAACTGTACGTTTTTTAACAAATAAAATTTCAAAACCCTAACATACCCATAAATCGTATAAAACTCGCATACTAGATGAATATAAAGAATCAAATCAAACCCATCAAAAAAATAAAGAAATAAGAATATCCATTTGATCAATTAACAAGATTTATATGTTTTTGTTTCCTAATCTGTGAAAATTTAACCTAATCAAGAAAGTAAGAGGTACCAAAAGAAGGGTGTGAGATACATACCATGATTAATCTAGTTGATTACGATTAGGAAAAAAGCAAGATAACAACCCTAGAACGTAATTCGATTGATCGATTGATTTAATATTGTTTGCCCCTCAATAAACCGACAAGGTTACAGTGTATGTTTAGCAAAGAGATTTTAACAGCTTTTTAGGAGTTTCAAATTTTTAAGAAAAAATTTCTGCTTAATAAAAAGTCTTGTTTGGTTGAAAGACTAAAAGCTTTAAGGCTTAGGCTATGTGTTCTGGGGGCTTTGTTAGGGGCTTGGATGAGAAAAAAGAGGTGTAATAGGAAGGGCTTGGTTGGGGGCTTAGTTGATAATTAGATAATCATTATTTAGTCATTGTTTAGACTTGAGGGAGTGGGGCGGTGACCTTGGGGCGGTGACCCATTCCCGGGCGGGAACACCGGCCCCTGGGGCGGTAAGTGGGGGGCGGGGAGGGTTGGGCGGTGAGGGGAAGCCGGGCGGGGGGCAATGGTTTGGGTGAGGTGGCGCATTTTGATTGGTTGTTTGAAATTGGACCGTTGATTATTAAAAAAAAAAAAAAAAAAACAAAAAAATTAAAATTATAACCGTTGTCAAACGGTAATATTAAAAAAAAAAAATTTTCTAAAATCTATATATATATATAAACCACACACACTCAAAAATACTCAAACCCACAATCTCCTATTTGTATAAAATCCTTTCGAAACAATCTTTTTGTTAAATATACTTGCAAGATGTCGGACCAAAGTTCCAGTTCGTCTTCGTCGTTTGCTGAACTCGCTTTGGGCTCATCATCTGATGACGGTGCGGAGATGATAATGGCTACCATTCAGACACTCGTTAAAGTTGTAGCGGATGATGATGAAGCGACCTCGGAACCAAAGCGTAGAAAGTATATAGTTCGTGAACGACAAGCCGCAAATGATTTATTGGTACGTGATTACTTCTCGCCCGAACCAAGATACGATGAAAAAATTTTTAGGCGGCGTTTTCGTATGAGTCGTAATTTATTTATAAGAATATCAAACGATTTAGAAAATAATTACGAATATTTCCAACAAAGGCCCGATGCGCGTGGTGAGTTGGGATTTACCACGTTTCAAAAGGTCACAGCCGCGCTAAGACACTTAGGTTACGGGCAAACTTCCGACATAATGGACGACTATCTAAAGATGTCGGCCCGAACGGCCAGGGAAAGTCTCCACTTTTTTTGTTCGTACGTCATTGAACTATATTTAAAAAAATATTTGAGAAAACCTACGTTTAGTGACGTACAACAACTCTTGGAATTCCACGACGAAAAACATGGTTTTCCTGGTATGCTCGGGAGTTTAGATTGTATGAAATGAGAGTGGGAACTTTGTCCAACTGCATGGCAAGGTCAACACTCAAGTGGATATCATAAAAAGCCTTGTATGATGCTTGAAGCGGTTGCATCACAAGATCTTTGGATTTGGCATGCGTTTTTTGGTGTGCCCGGTTCGAACAACGATATAACTATTCTTAATCAATCCCCAATTTTCAACGATCTTGTAAATGATGTTGGACCGAAAGGAACTTTTTATGTAAACGGGGTAGAATACAAGTACGGGTATGTTCTAACAGATGGAATTTACCCTGATTGGGCCGTTTTCGTAAAAGCGTTTACACGGAGGACTACGTTAGACGAAAAGCGAACAAAGTTTAACAAAGCTCAAATGGCTGCACGGAAAGACATTGAACGAGCTTTCGGTGTTTTACAAAAAAGATGGCGCATTTTGTCTATGCCATGTCGAGTGATGGAAAAAGCGCAAATAAAAAATATCATGTATGCATGCATTATTTTACATAACATGATTTTGGAAGACGAAGGGCGTGCAATATGCGAGTATTTTGGTGACGCACCACCATCAAGTCAAGGAAACATTACCGATGAAGAAAGATCGTTAAACAACATGGAAATAAAAAATACTCAAACACATCACAACCTTCGAGCGGATTTGGTTGAGCATATTTGGACTGTACCAAGACAATACCCATCCGACAGTGATGATTAAAAACATGTTTGATGTATTTGTTTAGTTAATGTATTTTTTTTAGTTCATGTATTTTTTTATTTCATGTTTTTTATATTTTTTATTTTGTAGTTTATTATTAATTATTAATGTTTTTTAATTATGTTTTATTAATATTGTTATATTTACTTAAAAAACAAAAAAAAAAGAAAAAAGAAATGCCACATGTCAATTCCCCCCCACTCTTCCCCCCCCTTCCACTCCCCACAATTTCCCCCCCCCCCCCAAATGGACCCCACAAGTGCCACATGGCAATCCCCCCCCCCCCCCTCTTTCCCCCCCCTCCACTCCCCATAGTCTTAATGTTAATATTTATATATTGACAAATGCTAATAAATATTCCTAAATACAATTACAAATTTAAAAAATTAAACCGACTAATGCAGACTAGAACCAAAAAAATTAAAAAGTTAAAGGACAACTAAAAAGTTAAAATATAAGAAGAAAAGAAGAAAAAATCACAATCTGACTTAAAAAAAACACACACACACCTAAGAAACAAATAAAATATAGCTAGGCCCTTCATTTTTCAACAACACAACCCACCAAACCACTTCCACTTCTCCGATCATCTTTCTCATATTTTGGCCCTTCCTTTTTTCATCAACAATAATTATCTTCATTCTTCAACATAATATACAGAGGGTTCGAAAGTTATCAGAATCTTGTTTTGAGCCTTTAATATCCGGTCTCCCTGTTGATATTGCTTTGAACTGTCTTCTCCGGTTGCCGGTCGGTATAAAAGTCGGTTCTTTACAAAAAGAAAAGAAATGGGGTTTAAAGATCCATGAGTGCTTCATGTTTGTGTTTTGTTTCAACCTGATAATCCGTATAAACTATAAAGAATTCACCATCCATCTACCTTCTCTTATTGGTTCCTTTTTTTTGAAAAGTAAAACATTCAGTCAAATGGGCAGAAAACATTAATGGCTCTTACCTAACTTCTCCCCTTCAACGCCGCGAGCTGCCCTCCGGTCATCCCCCACGCCCTCGCCTGCGCCAACTCGTCACCGTCGCGCCGTCCGACGTGTCCCTGTTCTGCGCCCTTTGGCGCTGGGATAACACATACTCTTAGTAGCTTTTGGGTATGTTTAACAAAACTAGCTGGAAGCTGGTAGCTTGTAGCTGACTAGCTGGTAGTTGGTAGCTTGTAGCCGTAAGCTGTTAGCGAATCTGGTAGTGGAAGTTTTTTAAATATATTTTGGTGTTTGGCAGAGTAGCTTGAGCTTTTAATAAAATGTATAAAATGACCAAAATGGGCATAATTAAAAGCTTGTAAGGAAGGTTTTTATTTTATTTTTAAAATGGAATGGGTATTTGTGTCATTGACTAATTAAAAGCTTGTAGCTAGTATAGTTTTTTCTTAAAAGCTAGTAGTAGTAGCTTTTCACTATAGAGTTTTTTCTCTAACCTAAAAGCTTCCAGCTCCTTCAATCAAACAAGACTTTTTATTGAGTATGAGCTTTTTCTTAAAAGCTTGAAGTTCCTAAAAACTCATTGCCAAACATTAAGAAAAAGCTCTACTAGCTACAAGTTTTTAATTAGTAAATGACACAAATACCCATTCTATTTTAAAAATAAAATAAAAACCTTCTTTACCTTTTAATTATGTCTATTTTGGTCATTTTATACATTTTATTAAAAGCTCCAGCTACTCTGCCAAACACCAAAATATAGTTAAAAAGCTTCCACTACCAAATTCTAGCTAACAGCTTGCAGCTACCAGCCACCAACTAGTTTTGCCAAACATACACCAAATAGTCCTCCATATTTATGAATGATATGATATTCGATAAAAAAAAAAAGTTTTACAACTAATGGATTACGACCTGCGTGTTATGAGGCGGGTTTGAAACGTAAATAAAAATAAACAAATTGTGAATTTGTTGATGAAAAAAAAACATGATACAGCGGTATATTTGATAGTCATGGAAATGTATGTCGTTGTATACGAAAGAAAAGTTATTTGAACAAGGTTTACACCAAAATGTTATAAAGATAAAAATGCCAGTCGCGCATTACAACGTGTTGGTTTAAACGTAGATAAAAAAACATGTCGCGGTGATTAGAGATGAGCGCCGATGATTTAAAAAAACGAACGCTTTAAAAAACATTTAAAGGAGCCGGTAGGTTTGAAAACAATGTTATGAAAACTCATGTCCAAACGTAGATAATAGTAAGAGGTATTTCAAATAAACGTTTCTGGTTTTATGTACCTAGAATTCTTTCATCATGAATTTATAATATCATATTTTCTTAACAAATGTATAGTTAAGAAGACCACCCATAATGTAAAATTCCTTTCAATGATTCAATCTCATACACGTTTATGTATAGTGAACATTTTGCGCAATCCTTGTTGTCTATGAAGAAGGATGACTAAAAATATAGAAACTCAAAATACCATTATATGTCTCGTGATGATCAAACTAATAATAAAATCTTGTTTCTACCATCAATCATGGAACTTTCTAGTTGTGTCACTTTTGGTGTATTATGCCAAATAGGGGTGAGCATTTCGTGGTTCGGACCCACAGGAACCTTGAACCCGACCCATGAGAACCTTGGACCCGGACCTTTTTAAATATATGGGTCGGTTTCCGGTTCTAGATTTATATGAATTATCGGTTCCGGGTCGGGTCGGTTCCAAACCCACGGTTCTAATATAAGAACCACAAGAACCATTTGTATTTATATTAAAAAATAAAAATATAATCTTTTTTAGTCTTTTATATTCGTTTTTACGTGTTATTGTAATCGATTTCATGTAATGTTAATACAATATTAACAATATTATTTATAAGAATAACAATGTACTTTTTTGAAATATTTTTTGGCTTGACGTATATACATAGATGTGATATATTATATAATATATATTATATCCAAATTTGAAGTAAATATTTATGTATGTCGCTCTAATATGTGTGTGTGTATTTATGATGTATACATAACAGATTTAGATAATGCTTCGAGTGATGAGAATG
This sequence comes from Ambrosia x helenae, assembly GCA_030844895.1. Lineage (NCBI taxonomy): Eukaryota > Viridiplantae > Streptophyta > Magnoliopsida > Asterales > Asteraceae > Ambrosia > Ambrosia x helenae. The sequence continues at coordinate 51,279 of JAUTDX010001122.1, read as the reverse complement.
ACAAAATTGTTACGAAAACATATGTCGATAAACGAAAAATGATTTAAAAGGTTCTAGTGGGTCAGACCCTTTACCCGACCCATCAGAACCTTTAGGACCCGGAACCACATAGCCTTTTAAGGTTCGGTTCGTCGTTCCTAATTTCCACAATAAAAGGGTATGCGGTTCTGGTGGGTCCGGGTCGGTTCTGAACCCTTTGCACAGCCCTACCAAAGAAAGATTTGGGTTAGGCTTTGTGAGGTTGTCAGTTCGAATCCTGAGCCCACCTGGGTTTTCGTCCCACCGTGTGTTACGCCAGAGAGTTATGCTCTTGTGGCAGCACAACGACTGTCAAGTGGCAATCGGCGGTATGGTTTCCCGGAGGAATGCCCAAGCCAAACTTTGAAGTCAGCATAGCTCGGTTAAAACAATGTAGTCTGGCCAAAGTGGGATAACGTCGCTCTCTAATTTGGGAAGTACGGTGGCCAAACACAAAAAGAAAGTCGTTCCAAAAAAAAAAACTTATGCCGAAGAAAGAGCTTGAAAAATGAAAATTAATGATCATTTTGTCGACAGTCAATTAAATATTTTTTATAAGTATTTAAAAAAAAATTTAACGGCGCCTTTCTTTAAAACAACATTAGCAAGGAGTTAGAGCTATAAAACTAACACAATTACAAAAAAAAAAAAGAGATACACAGGCAATTTTATAAATTCCATAACGTAGTAACACACACCTCTTTGTTTGAGAGAATATTCTGTTCCTTGCCTTTGTTTCAACTACACCTAATAATATCTAATAATATGCCGTAAGAAAAAAATATCTTTATGTCACTTTCATGATTTTTATACCATATAAGTGAGATAAATTGGTGGGGAAGATGATCCAACCTTAATCACATATCATGTAAAGGTGACCCAAAACGTCACACACCAAACTTTTCAAGGAAAATAGATTTAAGGTCAAAGGTTGTTCATTGTTGTGATATCGATAAAAAATAATAAAGGGTGATTTGTCTTTTGAAGATGATTCCCTTTTCGATTTGTCCCTATCGATGAGACGTTGTGCTTCTGGACTTGGAAGATCATCCTCGAACTTAGAATCATCATTAAACTCCCAACTCCGTTGTCTTGGTCCTTTTTGAACGTGACACCTTGTTCGGCACTCGGAACCTACTTTGGACAATCTTTCAAAATTTCCCATGGCCTTAAAAATGAAAAAGAGCCTTATTCCTTGTTGTACTTTTCAAGAGCCCCATCAAAACATCATCACCTAAGCCGTCTGGGCGATGGACAAACGCATTGTTATAGTAACCCGCAAACCATCAATCCATGCCTTCCACGACCAAGTAGGATAGCGTAGAGGTCGTGGCCATGACTGCCACATCAACCCACAAGTCTCACACCGTTTTAGTCTAATAAAGTTTGTAAAGTAAACATGAAGCCAAATCAGTTTTTAGATACTCAGTAGATGTATAATTTTAATTAAGGAATTGAAAAATCTTAATAAGATACATGTAGTTAAGTGTAAAAAAATTGTTGTTAAAAATAGTTTAAACCTTAAACATACAATTATACTATCTATTAAAGAAGAAACACTTCTACAGTGCCTCAACTTGATTGGCTACAAATTTGGCTCCCTCAACTTGATTCGCTAAATTTGGCGGTGCACGTGAAGCCCATATTCTGTAAACCAAATTAGACTTTGGCCCATCTAAAAGCTTATATGCGGCCCATACATATGTAAAGTTTGTAACTCAATTATTTGGCTGCTTTTTTTTAGTCACATTTGTCGGCTTCAAATAACGGCAACAAGAGGCAACCCAATTAAGGCTGGTCTGGAACTTAATGGGGCGGGAGTATTTTTGTGAAGCCCACGCAAGAATAACAGTCACGTTATTGTTATCTCTACTGTCCACCAAACCCGCAACAAAACAGAAGCTCTCGCAGCGAAGCGCGGGTAACTAAAACACTAGTTTAAATTAAACAATATACCCTATATCCATATTTTATGCAAAAAAATAATTAATAATAATAATAATAAAATAAATATTAAATTTATCCAATATCATAATTTTCTTCACGGATTACTCACTTTTATAAAAATAAAGATAAAAATTCAAAATCTTATCTACACAAAATACAGTCAACCATGACATTTTTAAACGATAAAAACAAACCCCCAAAACTCGCAAGAAACATATTATAAATTCATCCAAATTTCTTCTTAATTCCATCAATCAATCAAATCAAACAACAAAGATGTCTAAAACCAACCAATCATCATCATCATCATCATCATCATCATTCATTGGATCAATCGATCAAGGCACAACCAGCACACGATTCATCATCTATGATCACCACGCTCAACCCATTGCTTCCCATCAAGTCGAATTCACCCAATTCTGTCCCAAAGCAGGGTACTTTATCCAATCTTTTTTAATTATTATTTGACCCAATATGTTGTTTAATTTAAAAAAAAATGATAAAGGGTATGTTGTGTGTGTAACTGGGTAATTAATTGCAGATGGGTTGAACATGATCCGATGGAGATTGTTGAGAGTGTGAAGGTGTGTTTGTCGAAGGCGATTGATAAAGCGACAGCTGATGGGTATAATGTGGATAAGGGTCTTAAAGGTGTTGGGATTACGAACCAGAGAGAGACTACGGTTGTTTGGAGTAAATCTAGTGGTCTTGCTCTTTATAATGCTATTGTTTGGATGGATGTTCGTACCTCTTCTATTTGCAGGTAAATTTTGCATTTTTTTTTAATTTTGATTTGTGTTTATTAGTATTTGCATTGTTTTGAAATCCGGACCGGACCGGGTTTTGGAGGGGTTGAACCGGATTTTTTTTATATTTTTTAAAATTTTATCCCTACTAATTTTACGACACCATCCGGTCCGACCGGTCGACCGGTAATGCAACCGGTTTGACGACCGGTCCGGTTCTAAAAACATTTATTTGTTTCATGTTTTTGTTTGCATTCGCGTTTCCCTTTATCCCATGTTTCCCACTTCTCCGCTTTCGTAGTGTGCATACGCGTTTCCATTATGTTTAGGAAGTGTTTGTTAGCCTCTTAATAAATCTCTTAATTATTCAGCTCTTAATCATTCTGCATTAAGAGTGTATGTTTCAACAAAAAAAAAACATCTGAATGGTTTCATTAAGTTCTTAATAATTCAGCTATTAAGGGGTGCTGAACCATTCAGACCTTTTTAATGATTTAACAATTAGTCAGACTACAAAACAACCCCTTAGCTTTTCTTTTTTCTTATAAGTATTGTACTTTGGTACGAGAAAGGTATGAAAAATAGTTGCAGCAAAATTATTATTCTCTTCTGTCTAACTCTTAGAGGTTTACCTACTTAAGCTACTGCCATTACTTGTCTAAATTTTATGTTGTTTTAGGTTTTTAGAGATTGTTTTTAAGGTCGTTTTTTTGTTATGAATTTAGGGGTGTTACACATGTTGTGTTTCACATATAATATTATTTTAAAATAAAATTAGCATTTTATGAAAAATATATTTGTAAAAAAAATATATCTATATTGTTGGATTTATGTCAATTTTTTTAAGTTATAACTATGACATAAAATACTAGGAAAAAAAATATTAATAAAAATGGGTTAAGTGGGTCAACTAGCAACTGTCAGGTTAACCCGAACCTGATCCGTTTAGCTGAACGGCTTGGCGAGTTCAACTAACCCAAACTCATTTAGACTAAACTCATACCAACAAATTCGCACCCTTAGGTGTGATGTGGATGGTTGCCCTTTTTAGGTTAAGTTTTGTTGGTCATTGGTCAAAAGTCATGATTTTATCTTTAATGTGCATTGTGACAAGTTCTTGATCTTAACGATTTAACCAACTTTGTTATCATCGACAAATTGGGTCCCTTCATAAAGTTTTATTGACTTTAAAAAGATTTTGTATTCATATGTGAAAAGGTTTTGTTGGTCTATGTAAACTGAATTAAACGTCTAGCCTTTTTATTTATCTTTTTTATTTTGTTTTTGGAATATACAATATTTTTATTTTTTATTAATGAACCATCTTTTATCATTTTAATTTTTTTATTATAAACTATTTAATTAAAGAACTAGTTTAACTAGTTTATTTATTTATTTATTTTTGACAAAATAATGTTTTATTGCATTCCATGAAAGCACAAATTACATCACAATATACCGGTTTTCTACCTTTAACCCTTTGAAGGTCACCTGCGTTGCGCAACGGTGAATCTTGACCCGAAACTTCGAGGGGTCGGAAGTCACCGGGGGGTCGAAAACCAGTTTCGGGGGGGGGGGGGTCAAAACCTTGTATACCACAAAATTTCTATACGAATACTATATAATCGGAACTTCTGACAGAAAATTCGGGGGGGGGGGCGCCCCTTAAAAGAATCACCCCTGGCGTTACGCAAACAACGTTTTACCACAGTTAAAAAATAAAAATTGTTAATATGCATTCATCAGTCATCACAAATGTATTGAGTAGTCTTATCTTAAAATTCTTTATTTTGTAGGAAGCTAGAGAAGGAATTATCAGGAGGAAAAACTCACTTTATAGAATCATGTGGGTTGCCAATAAGCACATATTTTAGTGCACTCAAGCTCTTATGGCTACTTGAAAATGTTGATGCTGTGAAAGAAGCTGTAAAGAAAGGTGATGCTCTTTTTGGAACCATAGACTCATGGTTAATCTGGAACTTAACCGGCGGTGTTAACAACGGTTTACATGTTACTGATGTCTCTAATGCATCAAGAACCATGCTCATGAATCTAAAAACACTCAACTGGGATGAAAAAACATTAGAAACGTTAAAGATTCCGAAAAACATCCTCCCAAAAATTGTAAGCAATGCAGAAGTTATCGGTACTATAGCAAAAGGTTGGGTGATTCCAGGCGTCCCGATTTCTGGTTGTTTAGGTGATCAACATGCAGCCATGTTGGGTCAGTCTTGTAAAAAAGGTGAAGCGAAAAGCACGTATGGAACGGGTGCTTTTATTCTTCTTAATACCGGTGAGCAGGTGATTAAGTCAAACCATGGTTTGTTGACCACTTTGGCTTTCAAGCTTGGGAAAGACGCGCCTACAAACTATGCTCTCGAGGGGTCCATTGCAATTGCTGGCGCAGCAGTTCAATGGCTAAGGGATAGTTTAGGGATTATTAGTTCGGCTAATGAAATTGAGGAGTTGGCGGTTAAGGTTGACTCAACAGGTGGTGTGTATTTTGTTCCGGCTTTTAATGGACTTTTTGCACCTTGGTGGCGTGATGACGCGCGTGGGGTGTTGATTGGGATTACGCGGTTTACAAACAAGTCTCATATCGCTCGGGCTGTTCTTGAAAGTATGTGTTTTCAAGTGAAAGATGTGTTGGATTCAATGCATAAAGATGCTGGTGAAAAGGGGGAAAAGAAAAATGAAAAGGGACAGTTTTTGCTTAGGGTTGATGGTGGGGCTACTGTTAATAACACTCTTATGCAGATTCAGGTATGTATTACTGTTTATTATAGATGGCGAAATGGGTGGGTCAAGCAGGTTGGGTGGCGGGTCGAAATGGGTCAGAGAGGGTAATTCTTGGTATGGGGAAAATGTTAGGGTCGGGCTGGGTTCACCTGAATCACTTTTTGTCCGAAAGTTAAAAGATCTTTATAATATAGCTAATACCGAATCTAATATAATTACAAAAACTAAGTTATGTAAATGATAATCTTATTTATTAAACAAATTATGTAGGAGATTTTATGCATTAGTAGTACAGTTGCAAGTTTCAACAACTTTTGACCCGTTAGATCCACTTAAGGGCTGTTTGTTTCGGCTCTAAGCGAGCTCTTAATGGGACAGATGTCTGAATCGTTCAGACATAGTTCATTCAGACTGTTTGTTTCGCTAGCAGATGTCTGAATCGGTAAGACATTTGTCTCTGAATGGGTAAGCATTATAGAGTCTGAATGATTTAGACCTCTTACTGGTTCAGCACTTAATGGTTCAGACCTCTTACTGGTTCAGCACTTAATGGTTTAGACCTCTTACTGTTTCAACACTTACCAATTCAGAAGTTGCCAAACAGCCCCTTAGTTTTTCCTGATGTTACCTTGTTTGACGTGTTTGAATCCGACCAATCGGGTTAGGGTTCAAACGGATCATTTTTAATATTTCATGTGTGAAATGGGATTACAAATATAAAGCACTAATAGTAAATGCAAATACGGTTTAGGTCTTGTGCAATGAAAATGTGGTTTGTACGAGTCTTGTCCCGTTTGGCCATCCATTTAACATGCTTGACTTTAAGTTATGTTTTAAGAAGTTTACCCGTTTGACCCGTTAGGAAAAGGAAAACTTAAATATTCCATTAGTAAGTAAAAGGATTGAAATTTATCTGCTCAACTTTATGCACATAATTTGCAGGCTGACTTGTTGGGTAACCCGGTGGTGAGACCAGCAGACATTGAAACCACAGCTCTTGGTGCAGCCTATGCTGCTGGCCTAGCGGTTGGAGTGTGGACAGAAGCCGAAATATTTTCAAACGGCGAGAGACTGAAGAAAGATACTACTTTCAATCCTGTTTTGGATGAGGATGTGAGGAAGAAGAAGGTGGCCTCATGGTGCAAAGCAGTTGAAAGAACTTTTGATTTGGCTGATCTGTCCCTCTAAACCAGTAATCTGATCAGTGTTACAGCTTCTCTTTATTTTTCTGTTTCTTTGTTTTAGATTGTGTAATAAACCTACTGTTCGATTCGTGTTTGTTTGTTTTGCATATGCTTAATTCGAACTGATGAATAATTTATATTTATACGATTTAATGTAATTATTTTGGTCCATCATGTTTGTAAAACTCAATTTTCAAATATTGCATGGTACGAAATTTATGTTGTTACGACCAGAGTTGCTTAATGATCGAGCTGAGTTGAGCCATTTTCAGCTCGGGCTTGAAGTTAAACGAGTTCTTGATGCAAAACATGCATTTAGGATATTAATGCCCGATTGTTGTTTGAGTCATAAATTAATGTCTGCTTAGATGAATTTGGGGAGCATGCGGTCCATTGCAAAGAATTGGGCGGAGTTCAAGTATTGTCACAATTTAGTTCGTGATGCCCTATGGGATATTCTCAGGCGGGCAGGGATTTCGGCAAAAAGGGAGCCCAAATGAATTTCTGACCTACCTGATGGAGGGGAGGTCCACTTTGCACATCCATCGGATGTTCTTGTGTTCGGATGGGGTGGTAGGAAACACGCTTGATTGTGGCGGTTCTTCTTTTGTACAACCCCTCTTTGCTTCACCGGTGAATCCGGTTCCTTGGGTTGTTTCCTTATCACTGTTCCGCCTTCTCTATCTAAAATCAGAGGTAGGGAGAATGGTACGTCGGTGCTTTCTGCCCGCTGGTGTGATTGTGATTCTATGCCGTTGGTTTTTAGATCAACGGTGATGATGCATGGTGCAATTTTCTAAGTGGGTTTTACATGTGCTGATAGGTGGCACAGCACACCATTCAACTTTACTCTTTTCATTTTCCACACACCTATTCAAGATAGAAATAGACGGTGACACTATTCTTGCCAAGAACCACGCCGGTGTTGACCGTACTCTAGCGCGTGAACCCTCCAAAAACCAAGCTCGGAAGACAGGGAGACCGGTGGTGATGACGTTTTTCAGACTCGGATGGATGGTAGCAGTGATGTTGTGGTCAGAAATGATGGTGGTGAGTTGGAGAAGATGAAGAATAAGGTTAGGTGTAGATGCATAAAGTGGGTCAACGAACAGTTTCTTTATTTCATGTTTTTAGTTCTGCTTATACTACCTTTTTTGTGGGCTAAAGAAAGTTATTTATGGGGTTTGTCTTAACAATTGCGTAGGAAAAGAAAACATGTTAAACAAGAATTACCAATCCATCATAATGGCAAACAACAAAGCAAAAGAACTGGCAATTGGGATAAAGAAAGAATAAAGTGAGTTGGTGATGAGGCCACCACCAATAACGCCAACCAAGATGCAATAATTGTTATTACTTTGTTTTTTTTCTTTAAAAAATTACAATTGATCGTTGTGTTTGAACTTGTAAATAATACATAGAGGTTTTGTGACAAAGCACGGGTAATGACTTAACAACTCAGAATCGCGTTGGGCCTTTGTTGTATATGTCGTATAACAAAGTCACGTTAATGATACCATCACAACACATGTATGTTAGTCTTATCATCTTAATGCGTTTAATGGAGGTAGGTTGTCGCCGCAACGCGCGACACGAAACATATTGTACAGTTTAGTAGGTCTAGCTTTTGACCCCGCCACCACAACGCACGACAGGTATAAAACTAGTTCTCATCTATTCACCATAAAAATACTCCAAATTTGTAAAAAAAAAAAAAAACTAATGAAATATGAATATACCGTCGTGGTCGTCGTCGTCATCATCCTCGGACGACGAGGCAGTACTGTCATCATCCTCGGACGACGAGGCAGTAGAGTTTTTCATTCATGCAGTAATAGCCGCTGCCCAAATTATACTTGAAGTTGAAGAAGAAGAAGAACAATCTAAAACACTTGAAACAACCACCCAAAACCCTGAACCTACCAACAATATCCTAATCAGAGACCGTCAACCGGAGCTTCCAGAGGTAGAGGCTGCACGAAGAGCCATTGCAGATAACTGCATTGGAAAGAAGATCATACGATCTGTCGTTGCTGACGATGCTGACGTCATCCACGGTGTTTCACGTTCCGTGTTTGAAGCGTCTCTCGTTGGGAAGACGATTGTTGGAGTGTACCGTAAGGGGAAGAATATGTGGATCGAACTCGATTCTCCTCCTTTTCCATCGTTTCAGTTCGGTTAGTTTATTATTATTATTATTATTATTATTATTATTATACGTAATTAATTAATTAATTAATAATAATAATAAATGAGCCGAGTCTGAGTTTGGAAAACTACTCATAAACCGAGTTCGAGTTTGGAAAACTAATCGAGCTCAACATGTAGAAATAGAAATTGAAGGGAGCTAAGTCTGAGCTCTAGCTTTAGAACTACGGGTTGAAACGGGCCGAGTCTAAGCTTTAAGAGATAGGACTTAAAATGAGCCAAGCTTGAGCTTGAAAAAGGGATATTGGATTTTATTAATCCGAACTTTGACAAATTGGCCAATATTAATCCCAACTTTAAAAATTGTCTGTGCCGGTCCCAACTTGTAAAATATTTTCCTTCACTGGTCCTTTACAAATGGTGGTCTTGATTGTCTGTTTTTCAACAGAATGAGCTTCATTTTGTTGCTGGTCAATTGATCAAGATCACCCTTAGTAAAGGACCAGTATAGGAAAATATTTTACAAGTTGGGACCGACACAAGCAATTTTTAAAGTTGGGATTAATATTGGTCAATTTGTCAAAGTTCGGATTAATAAAATCCAATATCCCCTTGAAAAACTATTCACAAGCTGAGCTTGCGCTTTATAAATAAAGACCGACATGTGGAAAAACTACTCACATGCCGAGCTGGAGCTTGAGCTTTATAAGTAGAGCTTGAAATGAGCCAAGTTCAAGTTTGAAAAACTACTCACAAGTTGAGCTTGTAACGAGCAGAGTTTGAGCTTGAAAAACTAATCATGAGCCGAGCTCAAGCTTTAGAAGTAGTGCTCGAAATGAGATTGGAAAACTACTCACTGGACAAGCTGGAGCTTTATAAATAGAGCTCAAAACGAGCCAAGTTTAAGCTTGAAAGACTACTCATCGGATGAGCTCGAGCTTTATAAATAGAGCTCAAAACGAGGCAAGTTTAAGCTTGAAAGACTACTCATCGGATGAGCTCGAGCTTTATAATTACAGCTCGAAACGAGCCAAGTTCAAGGCTTCGAGCCCTTGTAAGTTAAATGAGTTACATATTTGATATTGTTATTGGCTGTGTTTCAGGAGTGGCAGGTGCTATATATATCAAAGGTGTTGATCTAACCAAGTATAGAAGGTGATGATTTTATTTTTGGAGCAGACACAATTAGGGCTTGCTTGTTAAAACATAAGTTTATGAGTTAAACTGTACCGAAACATCTAGATCTTCTGATGCTATGTTCCATATATGATGTTTTCTTTTCTTAATTGCAAAAGAGATTTGACACTTTAGTTGATACCTACAGGTCTGCAGTTAGAGATACAGCTGAGTGGCCTTTCGAATGTTCCAAGTTATTTATAGAAGTAAGACCGAGTACCTCATTTTGTTATGATATTTATTTCACTACCTGAAAGATGTTGATCTTTGTTGGCTTTTTAATGCCAGCTAGACGATGGTTTGGAGCTATCGTTTATTGACAAAAGGCGATCTGCAAAAGTCCGCTTACTTGAAAATGTACGTTGATATTAGTTGCACACATGTCATTCCGTTTTTCTTCTACTTTCGGTATAGGGATTAGGGGCGGATTTTTACTATTTGATGATATATAATGACAGCCGGCTATAGAGGCCCCGATATCTGAACTTGGTCCAGATGCCTTTATGGAGCCAATGACAGAAGATGAACTCTTTGAAGCACTGAGCAAGAAGAAGATTGCCATAAAGAGACTCTTACTCGATCAGGTTGGTACTATGTCTGAGCTACAATGATCATGTAGTTCCTACACAGCATTAAAAATTTGATTATGTTCTCATCTACTCACGGGGGATATGCATCTTGGCAGAGCTTTATTTCAGGTGTTGGCGATTGGATTGCAGATGAAGTTCTATATCAGGTCAGCATCAGCTATTTGCCCACTAAAGCATGTTATGTTTTATCCCGACGGGTCGAACAAGGAAAATAAAATAGGTTAGCTAGAAAAGAAACGGGTCATATGAGTCAAATTCGCGTTTCCTTCTTTTATCAATGGAAGTCTAAAGTCATGCTGTTTGAATATAATGTCTTTATGTATGTAATTATGTATGTGCATAGATTATGCATATTTATTGTTGCACATCTAGTGTTTCTTTTGGCATCTAAAATCGGAGTTGAAACCTTCTATCCTGTACTTCTATCAGCCCAAACAAGCTTCTTTCAGTATTTGTGTGTCTTCTACCCTTGATTTGTGTTTATCGGCATCCTTGTTTAAGTTTTATAGCTTCATCTAATATTCATTTTATATCCTGTCCCGCATTCGGTGTGTCCTAAGCTGCTTCTTAGTTCTTATGTAATAATTAATTTATTTTCAGGCGAAAATCCATCCACTTCAGGTTGCTGCCAGCATTCCTAAAGAAGGATGTGCAGCACTGCATATGTCCCTTAAAGAGGTGCATAAACAATTATTTTTCAGTTTGTATTTAAATTTGTTAAATTAAGAGGTTGCAGTTTTAACCTGCTTACTTATAAGTGGCCCTATAGGGTTATGTTAAATGGGTCAAGCGTGTAAAATTAAAAAGATTTAGCTTAAAAGGTGTCTCATATATGAAGACTCCCTAGATCACTCTTCAGAAAACTAAACTCTAATAGTTTCGGCTTTGGACGAAAAGTGTTTTTGTATCAACCCAAGCCATTTGAACTACCCCTTTTGCCCCCTTGTATTGCAGTAGGGTGTAAACGAGCCGAGCTCGAGACCGTCTTATTTACCTTAACATAGATTAAGCTTGGGCTCTTCTCGTTTCAAGCTTTATATCAAAACTCGAGGGCTCGTTTATTATATATAATTGTAATAATGTTGTCGTTTAGGCTCGCGAGCCTAGTCAAGCTCGATATACCTCAACTTGGCCCTGTTTATTAAATGAGCTTCAATTTGGGTTCAACGAGTCTAGTCAACCTTGATATATGTAGCTCAGGCTCGTTTATTAAACGAGCTTCAATTTAGGCTGTTTTTGCTCGGTTCGTTTCGAGCTTGTAACGAGCCGATCTCGAGTAGTTCATGAGCGGCCTGCCTTTTACACCCCCAATAATGAGTATGGGCGATAATATTTGTAGGTTATTCAGCATTCAGTTGAAGTTGATGCAGTCAGCAGTCATTTTCCGGTTGATTGGTTAATTCATTATAGATGGTGCAAAAAACCTGGAAAAATAAATGGTAAGATTGGATTTTGACAAAAATTCGTCGTATTTTAAGGTCATTGAGCAAGCCTGGGCATGCTTTTCTTGATGGTTTGGCTCTTCACCTGTTTTTTTAAATCACATTATGGGAGGTCTAGTTGTTGTAGATGTGAAAGCTTCAACACATTTATTAATGAAGGGGTTGTTCGGGCTGTGTCTTATCTTAAACCGAGCCGGAAATATTGTATGACATACAACCTTTTAAAATAGTTTTTATTTGAATGTCTAGGTTATTACTGTAAAAAATTTCTTTTTTATCTCAATTAAGCATTGATTATTTTTTACTTTTTTTAGCGGATGTGTTTGCGGGTCATCCTGAACTAACCTGTACCTAAACTGTCAACTGAGTCAAGCAAGTTGCGGGTTGAAAGTCACATAAAGTTATGCTTACAAGCTGGCCTTTTAAAGTACTTTTATTTGAACATTTAGTATAGTAATGACTAATCTAATAATTATAATAATTAGAGTGTACACAAGTGCTTGCACATCAACATAACTCAACCCGTTCTAACAATTACAAGTTGCAAGTCTTCTCCAGTTATCTAACCAGCCTTACCTGCCCATCTTGCCGTCCCTACTTCGTTGGTTGTTTGCTTGATGTTTTCCATGACTTGATACTCTTCTGTTAATCTGAAGTTTTTGTAGTTTCAGTTGAATAATTTGTGTGCATTGCCTTTGATGGGTTCTTTTGCCGGCAAAAATGGCGGTTAAAGTTTCCATCTGAATCTTTCAAAATGTGAAACAACAATCCCATTTACATTATATTGTCTGAAACAAAAGGTTTGACTATTATATCTCTTGGCAGGAATGACAATCAAGTTTATCAATGTTGGAGGCAGGGTATGTCTATTACAGATTGGTTTACCTTTTTCAATAATGTTTGATTGAAAATTTGAGGATGTGTTTTTTTTTTTTTTGATAGACAACTGCGTACGTACCCGGGTTACAAAAGCTAACCGGAGACCAAGCAGTCAAAACTGCGGTCAAACGAAAGAAGTCTAGCAATAAGAACAGTGATGAAGCAGAAAGTGAGAGTGAAGAAATTGCAAAACCAAAAGGAGGGAGGAAAACAACCCAAAGTGGAGCTAAGAAGCCTCCTGCAAAACGCAAGCCCGACACAAGCGATGACGAAGATGATGATGATGACGATGACACAAGCGATGACTATGATGATGACAATGCCACAAGTGATGACTATGACGATGACGATGAAGATGAAAATGCCACAGGTGATGACTATGAGGATGAGGATGACGATGACGACATGAAGATACCTGCCCCAAAGAAGTCAAAGGGAAGTGAGAGCGATAGTAGTGATGGTGATGAGGATGACAATGAAGGGGAAAGATGAGGCTGCTAGAAAAGTGCAAACTAGTCTTTTTAGCTGTAGTTAAGGGGAAAGTGTTCAGACCCCTATTTTTTGTGCCAGCCAAGGAACTTGTAACCTTGTTTTTGTGTATCTGGCATTATAACCATGGTTGTATTTAACGGTTAGGTTTGGTTAGTTTTCACAAGGTATTTAGGAATCATACATCCCCTAATTAGGAAGCATACACCCTGGCCAACATCGCACACCAATAGGAGGCTGCCACATATCCCAGAATGTGATGTCACATCCCCAGAATATGATGTCTTAGGGTGTATGAAACCCAAAACCCTTTTCACGAAGATTATGAATTGGATAGTTAACTACAGTTTTCAGAAACGACAAAAAAGACGATGGGCTTTTAGTTCGAAAAAGCCTTTGTAATCCGGTCAACGCATATTTTTTTCTTTTTTGAATTTTACTTAAAAAAAGATAAAAGCTCAAGAGAAAAAGACGATGGGCTTTTAATAAGTTTTATAGATGTGTAGTAACCACTCAAAATAGTCCGGTGGTTGGCGTCTGCATCCTCCAGTGGAGACTTGGGTTCAAACCCCAGTACTGTTGTCGGGGCCCATGACGATGATCTGGGAATTCTAGCCATGGACCCATGGTCCGAGTGTAATACTGTTGTCGGGGCTCAAGCCCCATTTTAATCGGACTATATTATTTTAACCGGGCTAACGCTCGTTTAAAGTTTGGCGTCAGCATTCCCCAAAACATACCTCCAACTAGCATTCCAACCATTTTCATATTCAAATTTTCCTTTAGCAAATATGAATACATCACCGTCCTCTTCATCTTCCTTACCTTTTTCCTTGCTTTTCTCCTCATCCGACGAGGAAGACGACCTTTTCGTAACTGCAATCGTACTCGCTGCCAAGCTTATAGTTTCTCAAGCACAACAACAACAATCCATTTCACTACCAACACCACCTCCAATTAACCCTTCCAACAACCGTCAACCAGAGCTTCCAGAGGTAGAGGCAGCACGAAGAGCCATTGCTGATAACTGCATCGGTAAGAAGATCATACGATCTGTTGTTGCTGACGATGCTGACGTCATCGATGGTGTTTCACGTTCCGTGTTTGAAGCGTCTCTTGTTGGGAAGACGATTGTTGGAGTGTACCGTAAGGGGAAGAATATGTGGATCGAACTCGATTCTCCTCCTTTTCCTTCCTTTCAGTTCGGTTAGTTAATTATTATTATTATTATATATTATTATATCTATGAATTATGCTACACTTCTACAGTACATTTTTTATATTGGCTAACTTCGACGGCTATCTATTTTTTATTGGCCACTTTTAGCGGCATCTTGTGGGACATCAATATTTACTATTATGACCAAATTTGATTCGTATTTACACTTTAGCCGTTTTGGGATTTCAAACTTTAACCACTTAACTTTTTTAAACTTGCATTGCACTTTGGCCACTAACTTTCTTACTAACTTATGTACTTTATTTTCTTACAATTTGACCACCAAACTTTTAACTTTTAGGATTTCAAAATTTGACCACCAAACCTTTAGCTTTAATGATTTCAAACTTTGACCACCAAACTTTTAACTTTTAGCTGCGAGTATTTTTTTGAAGCCCACGGGAGAATAACAGTCACTTAATATTATCTTTTATGTCGACGAAACCCGCTACGCAACAGAAGCTCCCACAGCGACGTATGATCTTTAACGTCCACCAAACCCTCAACACAACAAGAGCTCCCGCCGCTAGGCTTCCCTTAGTGGCTGCTTGTGGAGTCAGCAATCAAGCCAATGTTTTTGTATTTTATATTGTATTGCAAATGGCCACGTGAAGAAGAGGACTTAATATATATTGGCCACTAACTTTTAGATTCACTTTATTTTATACCACTAACTTTTAGGTTAACTTTATTTTTTTTCCAATTTGACTACGAAACTTAGACCATCAAACTTTTAGCTTTTAGGATTTAAAACTTTGGACACTAACTTTTAGCTTAACTTTATTTTACCACCAAACTTTTAGCTTTTAGGTTTTCAAACTTTGACCACCCAACTTTTTTAAACTTGCATCGCACTTTGGCCAAACTTTTAGCTTTTAGGATTTCAAACTTTGACCACCAAACTTTTAGCTTTTAGCTACGAGTATTTTTTTTAAGCCCACGCGAGAATAACAATTACTTAATATTATCTTTTATGTCCACGAAACCCTCCACGCAACAGGAGCTCCCACAGCGACGCGCGATCTTTACCGTTCACCAAACCCTCAATACAACAGGAGCTCCCGCCGCGAAGTGCGGGTAATAAAATCCTAGTTATTATTATTATTATTATTATTATTATTATTATTATTATTATTATACGTAATTAATTAATAGTAAGCTTGAAAAAACTATTCACGAGCCGAGTTTGAGCTTTATAAATAAGGTTTGAAACGAGCCGAGTTCGTGCTTTGAAAACTACTCATTGGCTGAGCTAGAGCTTTAGAAATAGAGCTCAAAACAAGCAGAAATAAGCTCTTGTAAGTTAAACGAGTCGGGCTTAGGTCTTTCACTCCGCTATTCATATAAACTAGGTGCATGAATCCTCTGCGCTATAGATGTAAACTTGGTTTTAAAAAGCGCTAGGCGCACAAAAGCGACGAGGTCTAAGCGCATCGCACAAAGCGCAAAAAGCGTGGGATTTTCGTACCCGAAGCGCACACTAATTATATACTCTCTCCGTCCCATTTTAAATGTCCATTTTTGCACTTTTTGTTGTCCCAAATTAAATGTCCATTTGTAAGTAATTTCCAGTTTTGCCCGTAAAAGACAATCAAAGATTTGAAATAATAACTTGAGGATATTATTGTCATTTTACAACATACAAACAAAAATTTCTTAATATGTGTGTTTGTAGGCTCATGACATCTAAAATGGGGCGGAGGGAGTAATTTTTTTATACATCCCATGTATATTCAATGAGTTTTTAGCTTCATTTACCCAAAATATAGCTATAAATAAGATTTTTATGTGATTTTACCTATATGTACAAGCCAAAAACACCAAGGTAGAACATTTTTATGCATAAAAATACCCTGGGTACGTGAGGCGCGTGCCTTAGGGAGAAAAGCGCAAGGCGAGCGCCTTTGGGAAAAAGGATAGGCGCAAAGCCCTGAGGCGCCCTAGGATGCGCCTTGCACCTAGGCGCGCCTCAGGCGCGCTTTTTAAAACCCAGGATGTAAATAACTGGCCAATTTCATACATTCGGTTTTATGGCCAGTTGAATGCTTACATATTAGTTAGTGTTGTTGCCTGTGTTACAGGATTGGCGGGTGCTATATACATCAAAGGTGTTGCTGTAACGATGTATAAAAGGTATTTACATTACATCATGTTACATGTCCTAGAGACAAATAAGGCTAACTCTATGTTTGTGTGCACGTTGTTTCACATATGGGTGTAAATAAGCTGAGCTTGACTGTGCTTGAGCTCGGCTTGTGATCAGCTCTAACGATGTATAACTGATGTGGTGTTCCAAATATGATGTTTGCTTTCCTTAATTGCAAAAGAGCTTTGACAGTTTAGTTGATTCCTACAGGTCTGCAGTTAAAGATACAGATGAGTGGCCTTCCAAACATTCCAAGTTACTAATAGAAGTAAGAGTATGTGCCTCAATTTATTGTGATGTTTATTTTACTACCTGAAAAATATTGATCTTTGTTCTATGTATACTCACCTGTTTGATTTTTTCATATCAGCTAGATGATGGTTTGGAGCTATCCTTTACTGACAGAAGGCGATCTGCAAAAGTCCGCTTACTTGAAAAAAACGTACATTGATACTAGTTTCACACACATCATTCCGTTTATCTTTTACTTTCGGTATAAGGGGGATTTTTTTTGATGATATATAATGACAGCCGGCTACTGTGGCCCCGATATCTGAACTTGGTCCAGATGCCTTTATGGAGCCAATGACAGAAGATGAACCCTTTGAAGCACTGAGCAAGAAGAAGACTGCCATAAAGAGACTCTTACTTGATCAGGTTGGTAGTATGTCTTAGTCATGATGGTCATTTAGTTCCTACACAGCATTAAAAATTTATTTATGTTTTCATCTACTCACTGGGCATATGCATCTTGCAGAGCTTTATTTCAGGTGTCGGCGATTGGATTGCGGATGAAGTTCTATATCAGTTCAGCTATTTTCTCCCAATCTCCCTAAAGCATGTCATGTTTTATCCTAACAGGTCAAACAAGGAATATAAAATAGGTAGCTAGAAAAAGAGATCAGTCAGATGAGTCAAATTCACTCTCTCTTTTATCAATGTGTGTGTGTGTATTGGTGCACACTAACTGTTTCTTTTGGCATCTAAAATCGAAGTTGAAACATTCTATCCCGTATTTATATCAGCCTAAACAAGCTTCTTATGGTTTTCGTGCGTCCTCTATTAATTTATTTAGTATTCTTAATTTGTGTTTTATTGGTATCCTTGTTTTATGGTTTCACACATTCGTTGTGTCCTAAGCTGCTTCATAGTTCTTACGTAATAATTAATTTATTTTCAGGCAAAAATCCATCCACTTCAGGCTGCTGCCAGCATTCCTAAAGAAGGATGTGTGGCACTGCACAAGTCCCTTAAAGAGGTGCGTAAACAATTGTTTTCCAGTTTATTTTTAATTTGTTAAATAATGAGGCGGTAGTTTTGACCTTTTAAGTGGACCGATCGGGTTATGTTATTTTTAATGGGTCAAGCATGTAAAATATAAAAGATTTAGCTTGAAAGTGTCTTCAATATGAACACTTCCTAAATCCCTTTATACAGAAAACTAGACGCTAATAATTTTGGTTTGGACGAAAAGTGTTTTTGTTAACCCAACCCATTTGACCTACCTCTCTTTGCCACCTCTGCAGTTAACCTATCTGGTTTATGAGTAAGGGTGTAAACTAGACGAGGTCTAGCCCTGCTTAAATAGCTTAACATAGATTAAGCTCGAGCTCTTCTTGTTTTAAGCTCTATCAAGCTCCAGAGCTCGTTTATTAAATATTTTTTTTGTTAGTATTATTAATCACAATAATAAACTTGTCTAGGCTCGTGATCCTAGTCAAGCTTAATGTATGCCAGCCAGGGCTCGTTTATTAAACCAGCTTCAGTTTAGGCTTGACACTCTTAAGCTTGGCTTGTTTCTGCAAGCCGATCTCGAGTAGCTCATAAGTGGCCCGGCTTTTACACCCCTAACAGTGAGCATGGTGGTAATATTTGTAGGTTATTCAGCATTCAGTTGAAGTTGATGCGGACTGGCGTCATTTTCCTGTTGATTGGTTATTTCGTTATAGATGGGGCAAAAAACCTGGCAAAATTAATGGTATTTATTTAAGATTGGATTTCGACAAACATTCGTCATATTTAAAGGTCATCGATCAAGTTGGGGTTGATAGTAGTTAGTTTCCTAGTAACTGGATGTCTGGATTTTCCATTCTAGAGAAAAGAAGCCTGGGATAGCATTACCTGATGATTTGGCTCTTCACCTATTCTTTTTGTCACATTATTTATGAAGGGGTTGATTGACTTGATTTGGGTTGTGTCTTATTTCAAACCAGTGAAATCATAAAATAAGCTAAATGGAGAACGGGCCAAAAAGATTCTACGCATACAATCTCTTAAAATAGTGTCGTAATTTTTTTTTATCATAATTAACCATTAATTATTTCTACTTTTTTAACGGATATATTTGCTGGTCAACCTGAACTGACCTGTACCAGAACTGTCAACTGGGTCAAGCAAGTTGCGAATTGTAAGTCACAAGTAGTTTCGTTTACAAGTTGACCTTTTAAATTAGTTTTTATTCAAAAAATTAGTATACTAGTCTAGTAATATGTGTTTTCGTAATCCTAATTAGAGTGTATTCGAAAGTGTTCACACAACCTGTTCTAACAATTATAAGTTACAACTCCTCTTTAGTTTCAGTAGAATAATTTGTGTGCATTGGTGTTGATGGCTTTTTTTAACCGGCGAAAAATGTCTGTCATTCCAACTGAATCTTTCAAAATGTGAAACAACAATCCCAGACCTTTAGACATTATATTGTCTGAAAAAGGTTTGACATTTTACATTTCATGGCAGGAAAGACGATCAAGTTTATCAATGCTGGAGGCAGGGTATGTCTATTCCAAATTGGTACTACTTTTTGATGATGTTTCAATTGAATATCCAAGGATGTGTTTGTTTATTTTTTTGTTTTGATAGACAACTGCTTACGTACCCGAGGTACAAAACCTAACCGGAGACCAAGCAGTCAAAGCGGCGGTCAAACCACAGAGGACGTTTTGCAATAGGAACAATGATGAAGCAGAAAGTGAGGGTGAAGAAATTGCAAAACCGAAAGGAGGGAAGAAAACAACCCAAACTGGAGCTAAGAAGCCCCTGCAAAACGCAAGCCTGACACAAGCGATGATGATGACACAAGTGATGACTCTAACGATGACAATGACACAAGTGATGACCATGACGATGACACAAGTGATGACTATGATGACGACGGCAACAGGAAAAGACCTGCCCCAAAGGACAGTCCAGGAAATAAAGAGTCACCTACTAGAAAGAAGTTAAAGGGAAGTGATAGCGATAGTGATAGTGGTGATGAGGATGACAATGAAGGGGGGAGAGGAGGCTGCTAAGAAAGTGCAAAATAATAGTCTTTTAACTGTTTCGGCTTTTAGTTTGGAGAAAAACATGTGAAAGGGCAAGTGTTAACCCCTAGTTTTTGTGCCAGCCAAGGAACTTGTAACCTTGTGTTTGTATATCTGGCATTGTAACCTTGTTTTTGTACAACAAAGTTCGGTCACTTAACAAAAGTTTTGGGTAGAACCGCTAAGTACAATTTCGAAATAAGGCAAACCAAACCAAACCAGGCAGGTTGTGTGGGTTAGCCAGACCAGCCGATGTGGTGGTTCAACTACTCATTTTGATGTTTTAAGTCGTTTTTTATATTTCCTCTCAAAACCATTAGTTTGTATTAGAAAGGTTTAAATGGTTGGTTGTGGTTACACAGGATCGACCTGTTGAACTCATACAATATAAGCCAGAGAATGTTAATCATTCATGTTCAACTCATTGATCTAAGCTGTACATTACATTACAATTCACATATATACTCAATACATATGTAACCTTGGACTATAAAGTAGCCTACATTTATTTATAACTTTATCATATTCCCCTTGACCTATAATTTAATTTGAATACAATGTAACCTTGGAAATATGAAGGTTTTGTTTATGAAAAAGAACTAGTTGTATAAAATCACGCGCGTTGCGTGTTTTACAATCGAGATTTAGATGAGGTGTTAATCAATCAATGAACTATACAATCGAGATTAGTTAAAAAAAATAAAGAAATCTACACATAAGGTAACACATGAAATTTGTAACGAAATTACATAAGATTATGTTATTTATATTAATAGTATATAATATAATAATTTTTTTTAATAAAATAATATGAATAAAATAATAGTATATAATATATTAATAGTGTATAATATAATAAAGTTTTTGAATAAAATAATAGTATATAATATATTAATTAGGGATGAGCATACAAGGCCGAATACCGATCCCGTCCCGATCCTGATACCGTACCGAACCGAGTGGTTTCGGGATCGGTATCGGTACCCATATTTAAAGCGGGTTCTTCGTTGCTTTTATTTGGTGTCCGGTTTGAAGGCAAATCTGGGGAAATGTAGTGTCTTCGGATTGGGAGTGGAAAACAATGATGTACAACATATGGCGGATGTCCTCTTGTGCAAACCCGGTTCCTTTCCGCTTACGTATCTTGGTTTACAAGTGGGGGCAAACATGAACTTACATAAGAATTGGAAACCGGTGGTGGATTCTTTTAGGAATAAGCTCTCTATTTTGAAGGCTAAAACGCTTTCCTTTGGTGGTAGAGTTACACTCTTGAAATCGGTACTTAATGCCTTGCCCACTTATTATTTCTCACTCTTTAAGGCCCCCGTGAAGGTTATTGATGAATTAGATAAACTTAGGAGGATTTTTTTTTGGGTGGATCGGAGGAAAATGCTAAGATGAATTGGGTTGCTTGGCAAAGGGTTAGTGCCCCGGTTGAATTTGGTGGCCTCGGTTTCGGCTCTCTTCAGGACGCAAACTTGTCTTTGTTAGCTAAATGGTGGTGGCGTTTTAAAGTCGACCCTAACGCACTTTGGAGGAAAGTCATTTGGGCTATCCATAGCTCCTCTAGGGACTGGAGTCCGATTCCTACGCGGCTTTCGATCTCTGGTCCTTGGAAACAGGTCTTCAATTCAATACAGTTGATTAAACGGGCTGGGGTGGACATGGGTTGGGCTATTCGTGGGCTGTTGGGGGACATGCAGGGTGTCTTTTTCTAGCTGGACAGCTGGGCGACAGACACGCCATTGGCGTCTTTGTTCCCGGATCTGTTCGCTCTAGAAAAAAAACAAGTCAGCTCTTGTGGCTGATCGTGTACTTTCAATGGGCAATGGGTGGGGGTGGGAATGGAAAAGAAGCCTATTTTCTGCAGTGGAACAGGCTCAATTTTTGCAGCTTTGCGCTCTCATCACGGTACCGGCTCTAAACGGGTCTCAAGACAGGTGGACTTGGAGGCTGGACAGCAGCGGAATCTTCTCAGTTGGGTCTCTTAAACAGCGGCTGCAGTCAAACAGATTTGATCGGGCATCTTTCATTGTGAAGAACAACTCGTGGGTTCCTAGAAAGGCGATTATCTTTGCGTGGAGAGCGGAACTTGACAGGCTTCCAACCAAAACGACGCTCGCTCGTAGGAACATTCCTGTTGGTGCGGTTTC
Source organism: Ambrosia x helenae (assembly GCA_030844895.1). Classification (NCBI taxonomy): domain Eukaryota; kingdom Viridiplantae; phylum Streptophyta; class Magnoliopsida; order Asterales; family Asteraceae; genus Ambrosia; species Ambrosia x helenae. Next base: position 29,098 of record JAUTDX010001122.1, on the reverse strand, counting down.
GTGTCACTTTTGTGGAGACTTAGCTGAATCAACGGAACATCTCTTCGTATCCTGCGGCTTTACTCAGATCTTATGGCAATTGGTGGCGCAATGGTGCAATGTGAGTTCTCCAATTATTTTTCGTTTCAAAGATCTACTTGAGCTTCACGATTACATTGGTGGTTCGACAAAGAGAAAGAAGGCATTCTACGCTATAGTTTTGACGACCATTTGTTGTATTTGGAAACATAGAAACGAGACGGTTTTCAATCAACAACAAGTCTCTCTCCAACGGGTTCTTGGCGACATTAAATCACTTAGCTTGTTTTGGGTAAAGGCGAGATCTAAACACCCATCTTTGTATTGGGATTCTTGGAGGTCTTTTAATGTTTCTAGTTTTGGGTGGTGAAATGTTGTAACTTGTTATGGTCTATCTGTATATTGGGTGATCATTGTATGGTGTATCGCTAGTTCCCCGCTAGTGTTTGGTGGAATAAAATTTTGTTGATCGTTAAAAAAAAGCAAATAATAATTATAATCACAAAAAAAGTAAACTTTCGAGAGAGCTGCAACAAAAGTAGAATTTTTTTTACTATTATTGATATTACTATTATTATTATACCAATAGGGTGGTGGTCCATTGGTAAAGGCAAAGCCTAAAAATACTTAGGTTGTGGGAGATCTTGGGTTCAAGTCCTAAAGACCACATGATTAAAAAGAAATTAACCCTAAAAAAAAATACACATGTTGTTACATTCTCCCCACCTTTTTATTAAATCTCGTCCTCGAGATTTGATTGAAATAGATGGGGGTATTTCTTTTTCATTTCGGATTCTAGTTCCCAAGTGTAATTTGGTCCTCTTCTAGAATCCCACCTTACTTTGACTAACTTTAGCCTTTTTCTTTTCAAAAATTTAATTTGATGGTCTTCAATTCCGATTGGCTGCTCCACGAATTTGAATTTCTCATTATCTCTCACATCTTGTAAGGGTATAATTAATGATTCGTCACTTAAACACTTGCGTAGATTAGATACATGGAAGACATCATGTATCCCACTCATTTCCTTAGGTAATTTTAGTTGATATACTACTGGTCCAATTCGTTTTATAATCTCAAAAGGCCCAACAAATCGTGGACTTAGTTTCCCCTTTTTACCAAGTCGGACAATTCCTTTCCAAGGCGATACTTTGAGTAATTCCTTGTCTCCCACCTGAAATTCCAACGGCTTCCTCCTACGATCAGCGTAAGCTTTTTGTCGATCCCTGGCCGTTTTTAATCGTTCTCTTATTTGAATGATCTTGTCAGTTGTCTTTAGTACTATTTCTGGTCCTGACAACTGATTTTCTCCTATTTCGGACCAGCATACCGGTGTTCTGCATTTCCGTCCATATAATGCTTCAAATGGGGCTGCTTGAATGCTGGTGTGATAGCTGTTATTATATGAAAATTCCATCAGTGGTAAGTGATCGTCCCAGCTACCACCTAAGTCTACCACACATGCTCTAAGCATCTCTTCCAACGTTTGAATTGTTCTTTCACTCTGCCCATCCGTTTGAGGATGATAGGCAGTGCTCAAATTTAAGCGTGTCCCCATGGCTTTTTGAAAACTTTGCCAAAAGTGTGAAGTGAAACGACTATCCCGATCCGAAACAATAGACAAAGGTACCCCATGAAGTGAAACTATGGTATTGACATATAGCCTTGCTAAACGATCCATACTGTATGTCTCTTTCATAGGTAGGAAGTGAGCTGATTTGGTTAGTCGATCAATAATTACCCAAATGGTATCATTTCCTTTACTTGTTCGTGGTAACTTAGTAATGAAATCCATTGCAATAAATTTCCATTTCCACTCTGGAAGTTCCAACTGGTGTAGCAGTCCAGAAGGTTTTTGATGTTCTGCTTTAACTTGTGAACAAGTTAGGCATTTGGCAACATAGCTTGCAATGTCCTTTTTCATACCTACCCACCAATAGTTTCTTTTTAAGTCTTTATACATCTTATCACTGCCAGGGTGCATTGTATACTTTGATTTGTGTGCTTCTTCAAGAAATTTCTCTCGAATATTACCATGCACCGGTACCCATATCCTTTCTTTAAATCTGAATAGATTATCGTTGTTTTTCTTTAGTAATTTCAACATTCCTTTCATTTGTCCAGTCTTCACTTCTTCACTTTATATAGCCACTGCTTGAGAAATTCTTATTTGTTCAATCAGATCTACTTGTAGATCCAATCGTAATGCACGAACTCGCCTTGGCTTTTCGTTTTCCTTTCGACTTAATGCATCAGCTACCACGTTAGCTTTTCCTTCATGATATTGGATGTCACAATCATAGTCGCTTAAGACTTCCATCCAACGTCGTTGTCTCATATTTAAGTCCTTTTGACCAAATATGTACTTCAAACTTTTATGATCCGTAAAAACTGTAAATTTAACTCCATAGAGATGATGTCTCCATAACTTTAACGCAAAGATTATGGCACCCAATTCCAAATCATGCGTTGTATAATTTTTCTCATGGATTTTCAGTTGTCGTGACGCGTAAGCAATGACTTTATTTCATTGCATTAATACACAACCCATACCAGTGTGTGAAGCATCACAATAAACGACAAAGTCTTCAATTCCATCTGGCAAAGCCAGGATTGGTGCATTTGTTAATTTTTGCTTTAACGTTACAAATGCTTCATTCTGCTTTGGTCCCCATACAAACTTAACAGACTTACGGGTCAGAGATGTCAAGGGTACAACAATTCGAGAAAAATCCCGGATAAATCGACGGTAATATCCTGCCAAACCAAGAAAACTTCGAACTTCAGTTGGTGACTTCGGAATCTCCCACTTAGCGATGGATTCAATCTTTGCAGGGTCCACTTGGATACCACGTGCATTTACGATGTGACCCAGAAATTGTACTTCATGAAGCCAAAACTCGCACTTAGAAAATTTAGCGTATAGCCTCTCGCTCCTTAAGAGTTCAAGTAATACCCTAAGATGATGTTCATGCTCTTCTTTATTTTTAGAATAAATAAGGATATCGTCAATAAAGATGATAACAAATTTATCTAAATATGGCTTGCAAATACGGTTCATCATATCCATGAATGATGCTGGAGCATTAGTGAGACCAAAGGGCATAACCGTGAACTCAAAATGTCCATATCTTGTCCTGAAAGCAGTTTTCGGGATGTCCTCTTCTTGAACTTTTAACTGATGATAGCCGGAACGAAGGTCTATCTTTGAAAAGTAACATGCTCCATGTAGTTGATCGAATAGATCATCGATTCTTGGTAGTGGGTATCGATTCTTAATAGTTACTTTATTCAATTCACGATAATCAATACACATACGCATTGATCCGTCCTTTTTCTTTACAAACAAAATTGGAGCTCCCCATGGGGAAGAACTTGGTCTTATAAAACCCTTATCCAACAGTTCATCCAACTGTTTCTTTAATTCTTGCATTTCAGTTGGTGCTAGACGATAAGGAGATTTAGCAACTGGCGCTGTACCAGGTACTAAGTTGATTTTAAATTCCACCTCACGATCTGGGGGTAGTCCTGGTAGTTCATCGGGAAATACATCAGCATATTCTGCTGCAACAGGTACATCTAAATTTTATCACTTTTCTTCTCTAAATGTCCCTAAAAGATAATCAACTTTTATATGAAAATGGAACTCACCCAAACTAAATAAACACACAGGATAACAATATTTTTGAACAAATTTCATATAATGGCGATGAAAGATAATAATTTATGTTACCACAATGAATAATCTTATCTCAGCTAAACTTGTATGAGTTTTAAAACTTTTCCATAATAATACTTATATTATAAACCCTTCAGGGGCACAACTTAGTTGGGGCGGGGAGGGGCGGCCGACACCCCCGAATTTTTGCGCAGAAGTTCCGATTATATAGTATTCGTATAGAAAATTTTGGAAATATAGGGTTTCGACCCCCCGAAACTAGTGACTTCCGACCCCCCGTTGACTCCGACCCCCCGAACCTTCGGGTCAAGCTTCGCCACCGAAACCCTTCATATATATGTGTCTACCCGGCGGCAAAGTGGACGGGATGGTTCAGCTCACTGGCTACATTGGGCAATTTTTTAGCTGCTGGGTCAGGTTAGGCAAGTCTATTACAAACTTACAAAACACAACTTTTAATTTCTAAATTGACAGTAACCTTCATATGATAGTGTATACAATATCATATTATTACTACATGCTTTTCTTATGTAAATGAACTTTATCATTTAGCAAGGTGTATTGAGTGACACATTTATGTAAATATGCAATGACCAGACAACTTACACAAGAGTGATGTTTATGTTCATATTGGTATATTACAGTAACATATCTTGGTTTATTAAGATTTGTTCAATAACGAGTACATGGTTTTTGTGGTGAATTGCAATTAGTTGTAAGTGGTGGTGCACATTTCTTTTTCTTTCTACGAATACTTGTTAAAACATAGGGTGCGCATTTTTATTCTTTTTGCTTAACTTGCGGCAAAAACATAAGTATCATAATGTTGTATTGCAACCCATTTGTAGATACCGCTGTAACGCGTGGAAAAACCCACTAGTTTCAACAGGGTATACGGTTCTAATGGGTCCGTGACATGTTTTTATATAATAATTCAACAAGAACATTCCTACCGTATGCCTTTAACACAAATGTGGTGGAATAAAGTTGCGTTTGGCCGTTAAAAAAATATGCCTTTAACACAATAATAATAAATAATAAAAACCTGTGAATTATTTATTACAGACACCTTACACCAAAAAAAAAGGCGCGAACCTGAACAAACAACGATGCCGGAGCTACCAGAGGTAGAGGCAGCACGAAGAGCGATTGCAGATAACTGCATCGGAAAGAAGATCAAACGATCTGTTGTTGCTGACGATGCTAAGGTCATCGACGGTGTTTCACGTTCCGAGTTCGAAGCGTCTCTCACCGGAAAAAACAATCGTCGGAGCTCACCGTAAGGGGAAGAATATGTGGATCCAACTCGATTCTCCTCCTTTTCCATCCTTCCAGTTCGGTTAGTTAATTATTATTATTATTAATTTCGTTCGCCCAATTGTTTTTACAAACCCTAGAAATGATGATGAAATGTTTGTCTGGTTTTACTTTTTTAGCATTTATTATTGTAGATTTAGACTCTCTCTCTCTTTCTCTCTCTCTCACACACACACACACACCACACACAAGTGCATTGCTAAAAGATATGAATATGAGGTTAAATGAGGCCTACCTTGACTCTACTTAATAAGTTTGTTTAATAAATGAGTCATTTGGTGAGCTTGAGCTGGCTTGCAAGCCTAAAACTAACTTATAATATGTATAATTTCATCATCATCATCAGTTATATAATTACATATTTAATTAAATAATAATTGTTATTATTATACATGTAATTAATTAATAGGGAGTTTGAAAAAACTATTCACGAGCCGAGTTCAAGCTTTAGAACTTTAGAAATAGAAATAGAGCTTGAAACGAGACTGATTCAGGCTTGAAAGAGAAAGACTACTCATGAGTGGAGCTCTAGCCATAGCCATAGCCGAGCCATAGCCATAGTTGTTAATAGCGAGCATGGTGCTCATGTGCCGCTATATAGTTGGTAGCGATAAATAGAAGATTTTTTTCTTCTTTTTTGGTAAAATATGCATATAAGATATTTCTAAATATTTCTTCTAGTGTATCGGTAAACATGAAATAGCACCCGCTATTTCATCGCTATCGCTACATAGTGTATAGATAGTTTGTCGCTATCATCCGCTATTTGCTATTGACAACTATGGCTGTAGCTTTAGAAATAGAACTCAAAACGAGAAGAGTCCCACTTGAAGACTACTCACAAGCCGAGCTCGAGCTTTAGAAATAGAGATTGAAACGAGCTGAGTTCGGGCTCTTGTAAATTAAACAGTTGGTGTAATCGGTGGCCATAGATGTAGATAACTGGCTGGTTGGATAGAACTCGGTTTTTCTGGTCAGTTGAATGCTTACTTATTTGATAGTGTTGTTGCCTGTGTTTCAGGAATGGCTGGTGCTATATATATCAAAGGTGTTGCTGTAACCAAGTATAAAAGGTTATCTTTTTATTTTTATTGTAGAAAGTATAAACAATTATGATTCGATTGCTTAAACATGATTTTGTGTGTTCATTTGTAACACACATTGAAATGCACTGGTTTGGAGCAAAGGTTGAAATATTTAGTTTTTAATATATTACATTTCTTAGAAACAATTAGGACTAATGTTTGTGTGAGCATGTTGTTTCACATATGGGTGTAAATGAGCCGAGCTCAAGCATGACTCTTTTAACTTAAGTACTTAACATAGCTCAAGCTAGGCTAGTTTCCAGCTATAACTAAGTACAAAAGGTAATGGATTCTATTTTTATCCTAGATACAATTATGGCTTGCTTGTTAGAACAAAAGTTTATGAGTTATAACCGTACTTAAGCATTTAGATTGGCTGATGTCGTGTTCCAAATATGATGTTTGGTTTCCTTAATCGTCGAAAAGATTTGACACGTTAGCTGATACCTAGACTGGTTTATTGTCTACAGGTCTGCAGTTAACGATACAGATGAGTGGCCTTCCAAATATTCCAAGTTATTTCTAGAAGTAAGACTTAAGTGCCTCACTTTACACAATCTTTGTGATGTTTATTTTACTCCCGGAAGATCCTGATCTTTGTTTCATGTCTCTCTGCTCTCTTGTTGATATTTTTAATGGCAGCTAGATGATGGTTTGGAGCTATCCTTTACTGACAAAAGACGATTTGCAAAAGTCCGCTTACTAAAAAATGTATGACGATACTAGTGTCACAGATATCACTCCCTTTTTCTTTTACTAATACCATAATGAGGGATTTTAATTCTTTTGACGAATGACAGCCGGCTACTGTGGCCCCGATATCTGAACTTGGTCCAGATGCCTTGTTGGAGCCAATGACAGAAGATGAACTCTTTAAAGCTCTGAGTAAGAAGAAGATTGCCATAAAGACTCTCTTACTCGACCAGGTTGGGACTATGTCTGAGTCATAATGACATGTAGTTCCTACACGCCATTAAAAGTCTAATTATTCATGTATCTTGGCAGAGCTTTATTTCAGGTGTTGGCAATTGGATTGCAGATGAAGTGCTATATCAGGTCAGCTTTCCCTCCTAAAGCTTATAATTTGAGCATATAGTATACTTGTTTTGTGTCTTCTTGCTATTTTAAGAGGTGGCAATTTCAATCATTTAACTTACATATGGGTTTATTTGGGTCATGCTTTATCTCTAATGGTTCAAACAGGGAATATAGAATAGGTTAGCGGGAAAAGAAATGAGTCAGACGAGTCAAATTTCTGTCATCTCTCTTTTTTACCTATGGGTCGTGTTTGTCTAAAGTTAGGCTGTTTTGAATTTATGCCTTTATGTATGTATGTGCGAAGATTATGCATATGTATAGTTATATGTTTACTGTTTCTTTGGGCATCGTTAATACGGGTGGAAACATACTATTCTTTAACTTGTACTTTTATCATCACAGATAAGCTTCTTAGATTTTCATCGTCTTCTATCCTGAATTTGTGTATTATTGGTATCCTTGTTTTACAGTTTCATCTAATATTCATGTTATTTCCTGTCAGACATTTCATTGTGTCCCTAACATAATCTCCACCTGATGGTGCTTCTTAGTTCATATGTAATAAGTAAGTTATTTTCAGGCAAAAATCCATCCACTACAGAGTGCTGCCACCATTCCCAAAGAAGGATGTGCAGCACTGCACAAGTCCCTTAAAGAGGTGCGTAAAGAGTTATTTGCAGCTTTATTTTTAACTTGTTAAATAAAGAGGTGGCAATTTCAACTTGTTTTACATATGACTGGACTGATTGAATTATGTTTTTTTATTTACTGTGTCAAACACTAATCTAGTGCACCCTATAATCTTACACTAAATTAGTGTAAAAGGGCATCTTTCTAGAATATAGTGTAAAAGGCATGTCTAGTGTACACAATGGAGATCCTCTAAAAGGAAACGGGTCAAACAGGCCAAAATAGAAAGTTGCCCAACGTTTATTTTTTAACGTTCGAATCCTTCTAAATCATTTTTATCAGAAAATTATACGCTAATAGCCACCTCTATTGTTAACCTATCTAGTTCACGGTCAGTATGGAGGATAATATTTGTAGGTTATTCAGCATTCAGTTGAAGTTGATGCTGACAGCAATCGTTTTCCTGTTGATTGGTTGTTTCATTCTAGATGGGGAAAAAAACCTGGAAAAATAAATGGTAAGATCGTATCTTGACAAAAACTTGGTCATATTTACAGGTCATCAATCAAGCTGTTGAAGTTGGGGCTGATAGTAGCCAGTATCCTAGTAACTGGATTTTCCATTCCAGAGAAAAGAAGCCTGGGAAGGCTTTTGTTGATGGTTTGGCTCTTCAACTGTCCTGATTATCATAATATTCGGAGATCTGGTTGTTGTAGACGTGACAATTTCGACACATTTATTTATAAATGGCTTAATTCTGGCTGTCTTATGTCAAACCAGACCAAAAGTATTTTACGCGTACAAAATTCTAAAATAGTTTTTATTTAAATGTCTAGGTTGTTATTGTATAAAATTGGTTTTAATCATAATTAACCATTAAATGTTTTGACTATTTTGAAGGATGTGTTTGCTGGTCAACCTGTCAACCGGGTCAAGCTAGTTGAAAGTCCCCTAAAGTTGTTTTTTTATGCTTACAAATTGACATTTTAAAATTATTATATGTAGCTTAAGAATACTAATGTAACAATTCTGTTTTCGTAATCATAATTGGAGTGTACGAAAAAATGTTTGCGTGTCAACATAACTCAACCTGTTCTAACAGTTACAAATCTTCTCTAGCTATCTAACCAGTCTGACCCACATCTTGCCACCCCTACATTGTTGGTTTGTTTGCTTGTTACTAGCTTCAGTTGAAGAATTTGTGCGTTGCTGTTAATGTTTTCTTGTGCCAAAACAGCCGCAAAAATTGTGGTTAAAATTTTATATTGAATCTATCAAATGTGAAAAATACATATTCTTACTATCCCATATCTTTAGCCAACATATTGTCTGAGCAAAAGGTTTGACAATTTGACATTCCATGGCAGGAAAGACGATCGAGTTCATCAATGCTGGAGGCAGGGTATGTCTATTCCAAATCTGTTTTACTTTTTAATGATGTTTTGATAGATTTCTTGAGGATATGTTGGTTAATTCTTTTGGTTTGATAGACAACTGCATATGTACCTGAGTTGCAAAAGCTAACCGGAGACCAAGCGGTCAAAGCAGCGGTCAAACCACAGAAGAAGTCTAGCAATAAGAATAATGACGAAGCAGAAAGCGAGGGTGAGGAAATTGCAAAACCAAAAGGAGGGAAGAAAACAACCCAAAGTAAAGCCAAGAAGCCTGCTGCAAAACGCAAGCCCGACACAAGTGATGACAATGAAGATGACGGCGATGAGAAACCTGCCACGAAAAAGAAGTCAAAGGGTGGTAATAAGAAGTCAACTGCAAGAAAGAAGTCAAAGGAAAGTGAGAGCGATGATGACAGCGGTGATGAGGATGAGGTGAAGGGAAAAGAGGAGGTTGCTAAGAAAGTGCAGACTGGTAGGCAGACCCGGAAAAGGGCAAAATAGTCTTTTAACTGCTTCGGCTTTCAGTTAGTGGAAAAACAAGTGAATGGGCAAAGGGGAAAGTGTTGACCCCTATTTTTTGTAACCATTATGTGTGTTGCCAGTTAAGGAACTAGTAACCTTATTTAATGTATATGGCATCATAAGTAGCCTAGATTTTGTACCACGGAGAAGGATCAGTTTTTAGTTTGCTGCACCATCCGTTTGCAAAGTTTGAATATCACTCGGTTTAAGGGAGTGGTCACTGTCGGATTTGGTTGGTTTTCATGAATTTTTAGGTCGAGTTGCTAGCTACAGTTTTGTAAAACGACAAACCGAACCAGCTAAGTTGGGTATGCCAACTAGATTAGCCTATCTGTTGGTTTTACTGGTTTGGTGGTTATAACAGTTTGATCGCTTTGACCACCTTTTTTAGAATTTCCTTTTTAAAAAGATTTAGTCTGTTTATAAACGTTTTAGACTGATGAAAGATAATTCAAGAATATAATTTATAATACATACATGACTTGCAATATAAACTGCTAAGATCATTTATTACATATTTACGCAACTTAAAAAGTCAATTACATATTTCCCCTTCTTAAGGCATTCACAAGTAGCAAGTCAATTACATATTTCCCCCTCCCAAGGAGGGGGAATATGTAATTGATTTTAAGGGCTGAGTAAATATGTAATTAGGAGGCTTAGTAGGGGGAAATATGTAAAAAAAAATCCAAAAAACATATATATAGTGAAAGTTAACGGTCAGTTCGCTTTACATCACTTGTTCCAAGTTTTAAAGTGGATATCGTTAAAATGTGAAAATCCGAAGTATTTGGATCTCAAACCAGCTGACTTGCTTCAATTTGGACGCTTCAGTCGGTTTCAGTTATTTTTAACACCCCTGGAGAACGGAGATAGAGTTAACATGTTGATTTAATTTTAGATGCTCCTGGAGTTTACTTGTTTCTTTTATCCATATACTCAAAGTAGTGAATTGTTGGCCCTTATCTGCTTTGTAATAAGACATCACATATAATGAATTTACATACTATACAGTGTACTGCTAATCTGTGTTCCCTTACAGAACAATCTCCCTATCAGGTGAAATATGATCAGAGGAAGTATTTCAGAGCATCAACAACTTTCTCAGGCCTGAAAAAAAATGTAATCTATTGTCAGAGCTATGTTGGTGGTGGATAACGAGCCAAAATAAGTTTGGGTCAAAACAAGCAACTTTTAGGTTCGTGTTCCATTGTAGTTACTAGTTAGGGTTGTAAATGGACTGAACATTCAGTGAACCATTGGACGAGAAGTTTACGTTCAACACTCTTTGTTTATTTAGTCAAAAGAACGACCACTAACACGTCTCGTACATTTACTTTCATAGTAGTACTTTATATTCATTATATACATGTGTGTGTATGTGTGTGTGTTTCTGCCCCCTTTAGCATACACATATTCGCTAAACACACACAAATAACTTCATTTCCTTAAGGAACAAACAAAAAATTAATTTGTTTATATATATGTTCAAGTTCATTCATCTTAAGTTAAAGAATGAACACACACGAACCAAGCCATTTTGTGATTCGGTTCATATTAAGCCAATGCAGTCATTGCATATCCAGTGACTTGTTAATTTTATGAATTGGCAGTTCACGTGTATCTTCTAAAAAAGATTAATAACATGTCGATAAAAGGTAAAAAATAAAATTTTAAAACATTGTTCACTTGGCAGTCCATGTGTAAAGTTGAGAAAGAATTTGAAGAAATTATTATCTTTTTATATATTTTATTGCCATTTCATCAATGTTCTCGTCAAAAGTACATATATGCCACCTTGACTGCCAAGTCTGAAGGAAACTTGTTTATAGAACAGTATAGTATCTTTTAAATAAAGTGATCATGAGAACTATATTACTATACCAATTATAATAATATAGTATATTTGAAATAAAACGATTTTGGCATTGTAAGCAACTTTGTGGATACACATTTGGTTTTTTTACTCATTAACTCTCTACCAACAAAATAACAAACTGACTTGACCATTTCCCATATAAACGAGTAAACAGAAGAAGGTTTAAATAAATTACCAGTCTTCTTGAGGCATATGACCAGCCCCTTCGATCAACTTCAATGTTACCGCAGACGGGTTTCCTTTTTGAAACTCCTCTGCAATCGACTGAGGAAGATATTTGTCTGATATACCCCATGCAACTAATATTGGTGTATCCCACCTGTTACCAAAAACCTAATTTTTATGATTTAAAATTATATGAAATATTATTGTTTTGTCACCAAAAAAAACCACAGTATTTATATATTTTTGCGGTTAAGTCCCTGGCCAAAGACAGTTAAGTCCCTGAGCAATAAAAGTATCATGTGAGCTTTTTGTTCAAGGATTTATCTACAAAGGATGGGAAAGTATGACGGGCCTATCTGACAAAAGAACATAGTTTGGGGGCCGGAATCATGCAAGTTTTTGTTCAGGGACTTATCTGCAAGACTGGGGAAGTACAATGGGTTTTCGTGACAAAACTTTGATAAAAAAAACATATAATACTTGAATATTTGAAATATAGTTTTACCTCCCGGATGCAAAGCCATCGGCTATCTGGCTTGAAGTCCCTTTAAAGTTGGCTCTTTTGGCAGCTTCAAGCAAAGCTAAAACATTTAAAAACAGTTAACTTGTATGATTAATCTAGTCGGCATTGTCTTACTTGACCCCAATGCAATCATGCTCAAGAAACAATTAAAAAAGAATTTCTTTTACGTTTAGATAACAACCATCACTGAGAGATAGAAGATTAGTGGTGACAACTTTGATATGTTTATATCTCTAACGGGTCAAATGGGTCGAGCCAAAAGATACAACTAGAAAGGATACGGGTAAAATGGGTCAAAAGTCATCTATATGTATTCAAATGCATAAAAGTTAAAACCACTTGGTACTTGGTAGTTATTAGAAAATTCAGATTATTATCGTAATTATATGGCTTTGTAAAGCATATTCAACCAACCACTAATTACATGTTTCACAAAAAGAAACAAAAACATTTGTGGGTTGACCCATGCTGACCAAAAACCTAATTTGGCCAGTTACACGACACGCCCGGCCTGCGTTTTATGACGCCCCTGGTGGAAGAAAAGATATAAGGCAAATTTACAAACCAAATCCAGGTCCACTGCTTCTCAGGTATGGTAGCCGATAAACATCAGCCTTTTCCACCTTCAGGACGTAACTGTCACAATAAACAACATTGATAAGAAAATAGCACTTTAATAACTATATATCTCAACAGAAGTAATACTAACACATTGTTGAACTGTCAATACGCTAAATCAAAGTCAAGCTCGCTCCCAAAAGGTTAACAGGTGCTGACTTAGTTTCATGTTGTAAAGCAGTGACAATCAGATGTGTTTTTCACCACTTTTAACATAACTTTCACTTGCTCATATATAGCAAAACTTAAATAATCAACCTCACCCCCCCCCCCCCCCACTCACATACACACACCAAGCATCTTACTTTTGTATAATTATTCTTTTGAAAACACTGAAATTAAGTCCATAGTAAATAACTGCACCATTGATACGTACGCGCTACCTGCTTCAATAAATCGCTCAGCCATAATTGCATTCTGGCAAGTGAATTCACCAAGCAGTGGAATTCTGTAAATAAATAGGAGACATAATTAGATTGTTAGTGTTTTTCATATTTGATGGCCATTTTATTTACTCATTATATGTAAGGTATGATAAGTTTGAATGGGGATGCATGTTCTAAATAACAAAATCTTGTTAATATTACTAACGTTACTTAAGTAAACTAAAAAACTGTAGCGTATTCTGAACCTGAGTTGTTGAAACAGTCCTGGGATAGGAGATGAAGCTGTCAAAGGAGTGTTCATCATTACAAGTTTGGATATCCTGCTCGGATTTTTTAAGGCCCATGTTAATCCATAGGAACCTACAAGAAATCCCTACAATAAGAGTGAAGAAACTTTAGATATGTGTTTATTCATATAGACTAACAGATAGGTAAGGAGTAGCATACAAAATAAAGAAAATGTCATGGATTTAAATAATATCAGAAAATGAAGAACAGGGTTAAAATATTATGATTAGTGTCTGGTAGAATAATTAGACCTAATTTGGAAAAAAAAAACCCTTAGGAAACTGTCACTGATTCAAACAAATGAGCAAATTCTTGATATATTTTTTAACTAGTATGTGCAACATGTCTTCCTTGTTATTGTGGTTTGTACAACAAATACAAACAATTTGAAGTTAGATTGCTTCTCATTTTCTTATAAGAAAATAACTGGATTCCAACAACCACACTAATTTCCAAGGTTTGATATAATAATGTCAAATATTTGCATTTAATTTATTTTCCTCAAATTTATCCAAGCAAAAAGACCTTTTTTTCTTTAATAAGCACTTTCGAAAATTTGATTGACTTAAACATTATGGAAAAAGTACGTATTTTCGTGTAGTATTATGCCTTAAACAATGAAAGCATGCCACCGCGTTGATAAACTGACAACATTCAATATTTGGGGTCTATCCATAGTTAATAGTTGTTAGATAGTTGGTGTTAGTTTGATATATTTCATATGTTGGTGGTCTAAAGGATAGATTTCCAAGAGATACATATGCAATTAATTGATGTCCTAAAAAGGTTTATAAGATTTGAGTCGAACGCTCAGCAGGAATTGAAAGAAAATTCAAATTCACATAAGCACCATGTACAAACCTGAACCACTAGTGAGAAAGGAGATTTGATTTCCAGGACATCGAGCAACTTATCCAGCTGTTCATGGTATTCTTTCTCTGTGAACAATAATTTGGTTAGATTTCTGACACAGAATACAACATGAGTTTATGTTCAAATATTCATTTTCCTCCAAAATATTACACACCGGTGTAGTCAAAGCCATATCCTGCCTGTGGCTTGTCACTGAAACCAAATCCTATCCAATCAGGCGCAAAACAATGGAAACCAGCATCCGCCAACTAAACGTTAATATAAAAAATATCAATAGTTACTGGAGAATACGCTTATTCGATCCAAACAAATCATCTATTCAGCAATTATGTTAAGAACATGCTATTCATTGATCCAACTGATAACTGTATTTTTATCAGAACAAAAGTTGAAATAATCAAACAATTTCATGGAAGAATCAGAAGCAAAACCTGAGACATCACAACCCGATAACCGAAGGACTGTGTTGGAGCACCATGGAGGAAAACAACAGTCCCACGTGGACCAAGCCGAGCATCAGACGAACCTGTACGATTCAAAGTTAAAATACCAGAAATATCATAAGATATTTTATTTATTTAACAGTTTGTACCTGTTTCCCTCACAAACCAGGTAAAGCCTCCAGATTTGATGTAAGAACCATATTCCTTTCCCTTATCTTCTATTCTCTATACAATTATTATCACAAAACTTTAGCAAAAAATGTAGCATCTTTGCTGAAATAGATTACTTCTAAGAAACCACATTGTGAAGAAAAGCGACCAAACCAATGTTAACTAAAATCCAAAATCAGAGATCATTAAAGTCTTACTAAAATTCAAGATCCAAGATCAGTAAAAGCTAAGTCTGCAGCAATTTAATAACTTTGATTCTCAGATTATGCACACATGCTTATCCGATCCAGTTTCAGTGTCTAATGTTAAATGAACTAGCCATTGATGATTTTGCTATTGCGATTCAATTGTGCATAATTTGTGTAAAATTTCATTAAATACTCACACAAAAACAGAATTCACCTAAATGCAGTTTATACACAACATCAGTGTAAGCACAGTTTGATAGATGCAGAGATTGTTAAAAACTTATACGCAACATCAGATTCACAAATCGTTAGCAGGAGGTTCATTATTTGATAGATGCACGATTTTTATCGAAAACATCTAACTTCTGTTATATTCCTGCGTAAAGTTGCTCTAATCTCAAAGTGCATACATAATTAAGTAACTCAGCATACCACAAAGTGGTAAGAACTGAGCTCCATTTCCTAAATAATTACAAAACATCAATGGTAGTGAACTAGAGAAATCAATGATTCAACAATAAACACAAAGAAGTAACAATTGAACTCGAATCTCTAAATAATTAAAATACAATAATAGCAGTGAACTACATTAATAATGATTCAACAATAACCACAAATAGTAAGAATTGAGCTCCTAATTATGTATATATTATTTAGGCTATAAGGTGAGCAGACGGCTCACATGCCCCGTCCCACCAAAAAACCCCGTCCCAAATGCTACACCGCCCCAGAGTGGCGTCCCTTGCCCCGTCTCGGCTTGCCCCGTCTCCCCCGTTCTCCAAAGAACATTTGGGACGCACCAATAGGATTAAAGCTTTTATTTTTTTATTATTATTTTTTTAAAAACATTGGGTAATGGACCAATAGGAGATTTTCTTGAGAAATGAGTTTTTCATGTCTGCGCACCCCACCCATGTCTCAAGAATGGTGAGACACCACTTTGGTGATGTGGCAGCCTACGTGGCACTGAGACATGGGTTTTTTGGTGTCTGCTTACCCAGTAGCCTTACCAACCTATTTATGCTTCAATGGTTTTACTTTTACATTGTGCTTTCTTATTTTTATTTTTTTATTTTTATTTATTTATTTATTATTATTATTTTTTTTTTTTTTTTGCTTTTAACACCTATATTTTTTTTAACTTTTACATATTTTTCACAAAACATTTTTCCTTTTTAACCCTAATACTTTTCCACTTTAAACTTTAGTCTCTAAGTTTTCCAGTCATTTACAAATTTTTCGTTTAACGTTTCAGTCAAAACGTTTTTGCGAGGAGGTAACATTCTCTGCATCGCACGTGTTTGGTTCAATGTTTTCACGCCTATATTTTTTTTTTTTCTGTTTAACGCCCTATCGCAACACGTGCGCCGCCCTAACTCGACTTAACATCCATATTTCGGTCTAATTTTTTCGCGTTAACACGCCACAACCTAGTTCTAAACAATTACTAACAAAACATCATCATCAATAATATTAATAGTGAACTATAATTCTTACATAAAGCATCTGTCCAACGTTTCCGTCCTCAGCAGGAGATTCAGGAAGCTGAATCGCACTCCGGCTTGACGGATTATCCGTAACGAAACCAAACGGATTAAACGACGGCGTTTCATCGTCTTTTTGTGACGCTTTAGCGACGAACTTTCGTGTGAGTGATGGTCTCCTTGCTGTGTGTGTTATGGTTGTGACGGTGTGGTGGTGGTGGTTGGCGGTGGTTATTGAAGGATATGTGGTCGGAATATTAATATTATTAATATTAAGGTGTGGAGAGGAGAGAGTGAGAGCCATCAACCACCAGATTCTGTTAACCAATTTCTGTTTCTGTGAATCTAACTCTTCACACGCGCGCTTACGTGTATTTATACTTCATTTTTTTTTTCTTATTATTTAAAAGTCAGTCTACGTTACGCGGTGTTGGGCGGTGAATAAGGTAGTGTAAAGCCCTCCATATCATAGACACCGCCCTGTTTGTAGCGTGGAAGCGCATGGGGCCCTTGAACTGACCCAAAACCCCGAATCCTAGCCCGCCACGAAACAATAATGTACAAATTCCGGGGTCATTCACCCGAGCTAGCGGCATCTGCACATCTTTTAAGCGGCATGTTTTATCTGCCGGGTCAAGTTCCACTACAAACTTCCATCAATTTTCACAACCAAATATCCCTCAACAACAACCCCCAACAGACCATACACCTGATTTCTTGTCGAAAACCCAACCGCAAAATGTTGGTTAACCGTCAAGAAAACCGAGGAGGAGCGAAAGGAGTTGACCGGGTGACGATTAAATGGACATCCGATGAAGAATTGGTTTTAACCAAATCTTGGATTTGTGTATCGGATAACCCGGAATTTAGTGATATTTTTTTCTATATATTGTTTTATAGTGTTATGCATAGTTTCCTAATATCTCGTTTTTTTTAATAGCTAAAATCAACACAAAAACGATTTTTAGAATAAAATAAATCGTCTTTTTAACGAAACGAAGAAACGAGACTTATATCAAAAGAATGATAGTTTATTATCAAAGTGGCGTGAAATTGATACCGACATGATGACCTTCAAGGTTTCTACCGCAACATCCAAAATAACCCACAAAGTGATGAAACCGAATGTGACTACGTGACAAGAGCGTTGACTACTTATAAAAAAATTTATAACGAGTTTGTATCCATAATTACACAAACATTTCTTTATGATCTTTTAGCTAATTACTATACTAATAACCAATAATAGTTGTGGGTAAAGATAATTACGTTTGTTAATCTGATTGTTACAAGAATTAGCATGAAACTTAAGTAGTACTAGTAGCGGCAACAACATTAGTAACAGGAGCAATTGCTGCAACAGCAGTAGTTGTATGACTCAATAAAGCTAAAGTTAATCAACTTGGATCACCTATATAGAAACTTATTCCAGTCTTCTTTTTTCTTAAAGCTTGTCTTGCACTGTATGCTGATATTCTCTTATCTGTGCTACATGCAAAGTGATGACTAGCATTGAAAACGCGCTTACACATGCATTCATGAAGGTGAGGTCTCTATCAGTTGCTATAACATGGGGCTTCATTCACTTGTGTAGTTTACCTTTCAACTTTTCTAACACAACCACACGGAGTTGTCCTCTTGTCCATTGGTTATTAATGCATGGGCAATGCAAAAAAAGAGGTATGTCATCGTCGCGCCAATAATTTAAACGAGCGACAATTTGTATTGGTTCGTCTTGTACGTGGCGTCTATCAGCAACACTTATGGGAAGGCATGTCACATGTCATGCGATTTCGGGTTTCATAAAGAAAACATCATGTACCCTCTCGTCGGTGTTATATGACCCGATTAACCGAAATTAAACGAACTGAACCAAAAACCGTCTTTATAACCGAATAAATCGAAATGATTAACCGAAATCTGATTGGTTAATAAAATAGACTAACCGATGACTACGGTTTCTTCTTCGGCTGAAGATAATAACCAAACCATGCATGCTTTGACAGTCTCTGTGTTTCCCGACAAATCGTGCGGACACTCTTCTATGTATCAGTTATATACGAGTTTAAGCTTTACAAATAATAACAAAACTAGGCTCGAAGTGTTGACACCTCGAACACAAAACTTTATACAAATCAATATTTGTGAGCTTCCGATTAAGAAATATTATGTGGGTGTGGTTTTTCTTATTATAAAGAATATAAATAGAGGTAATAAATTTATAGTTTTCTTTTTAAAAAGTTATCATAAACTTATTTGGTTATTTAAACGTCCAATAAAGTGTGGTCACACTAGGGATGAGCTCGGGACGGTATTGGTACCAACCGATCCCGAAAACTCTCAAAATCCAATATTGATACCAAAAATACCGAACCCGTAAACCTCTAAATATGAGTACCGACACCGAACACCCTTGGTTCGGTACGGGATCAGTATCGGTTCGGCATTCGGTGCAATATGCTCATCCCTAGGTCACACTGGTACACACATAAGCAAAAGACCATCCACGTCCGCAATCATAGGCAACGCTGTTGACTCGGCGTCAACAATTCTAGAAGAAACCCACCGTCCGAAAATTTACTATAATAAAACATCTAGCTCATATATGACTTTTTGTTACGAACGGACTCCGACCGTCCTGTATCAGCAAAGTTTTCAAAATATATAATGGCAGGGATGAGCATTTCGGTATTGAATACCGAAAATACTGATATCGAACCGATCTCAATCCTGTTACAAGTTCATTTTCGGTACCAAGTTTTGGAAAAATCCGGTATCGGTATTTTCGGTTGGGTATTGATACCAAGTTTTTACGTAAATCAGTATCGGTTCGGTACTACCGAGCTCTTCAGTATATAAAATGGTCTAAAATTGATTGTTAATCTTGACACCAAATATAATGGTCGAAAATTGATTGTTAGGGTAAAAAGTAACGAATCCCTAATTTCCACCGTTGTTCCTCCGATCACCGGAGACTGACCTAGATCTCCTCCATACATATTATTATTATTATTCAAGTAATGATTCTTCTTCTATTTGCTTAAATCACTCTCTTAACTCTTAATTACTCCATTCATCTTTTCTATTTTTAATTCGTTGCTAATGCCTAATTTTAAATAGTTGCCATTGCCTAATTTAGTTTAGTTGCTAATGCCTATTTAAATAAATGTAGTGCCTAATTTGTGATTAAAGTCTATAACTATTTTTTAAGCAGATTATTAATCGAGTGTTAGTTAGTTGAATCCTCTTTGTGCTTCGAGTTCGTCATCATCGCTTAAATACAATCAGTTGCTGTAAAATCTGTAGCAGCGAAACCAGTTGTAAGTTGATTGTAATGTTTCATGAGTAATATAGTTGATAATGCCTTATTTGTGTTTGTTGATTTGATCGGCATGAAAGTGTGAAACTGTTTGTTAGCAGACTACTAATCGAACTAGCGTAAAATAGAAATTTAACAGCAGGTGTGTTTTGGTAGTCTGCATATTCATTGGATGAAGTTTGTAGAGCATAATTTGCGATACACACATATGGAAAATCTATAGGGTTTAGGTTATTTTTTTTTCATGCATTGTTCGTGTGTTTGGTGAATTATTACGAGAATGGGAGTTCGAACACGCAAATGAGTCAGTATGTAGGGATATGCTTTTGGAAAGATGTATAATGTCGGTTCCTGCTCATAATGTGAAGGTGTTTTATTGATAAGAGTAGGTTCTAATTTAAGAATTTGAAATAGTTACCTGTTACACCTTACCATTTGTATAGTGAGATGAATAACAACTAACAACCCATTGGGGATCAGCATAGGATGGGTTTAAGTAATCTTAGTCCCATACGCGGTTATCAAATAGTGTCCCATACGGCCATACCCATAACTGGAAACAACCGCAAGACTAGGGTTTACCTTTTTATGTATTCGTTGTCCTTTAGCAATAATCACTTATCATCGAAGGTTATACATGTAACTCTAAATTGTTAATTGCTTGGTTTAAAAAATAGCGCCTCGAGCGCGCTTTAAGCTCTTGAGGCGCGAGGCTCCAACAAAATCGCTTTTTTTTTTGTCAAAAAGCCCTGGGATACATGAAGCTCTTGGGGCAGCGCTTTAAGCCTGGCGCTTGAGGCAGCGCTTCAGTAGCGCCTCAGCCCAAAAAACATTTTTTTGCCTATTCTATTTAGCCCAACAAGTGAAGTTCTATGTTGATTCGTTTTGTATTGTAGATTGTTCTATGTTGATTATCGATTGTTATACCAAATTTTCCATCCCCAAATTACTTGCCAATTTATCGATTGTTGATTCGTATCAACTCGACCCTGCTCTCGGGGGGCTGCCCCCACCCCCGCCAAGGGGGCAACCCCCAAGTTGTTTTGGGTTGTTCTATGTTGCTTTTCAAGTATTGATTGTTATATCACAAGCATTGGATAATTGGTATGAATCATATTCGGATGATTTTCAATGATATATTAAGCTGTAGGGACTAGGGAATTAGTTCAAAGTTCAAACTCGTTCCTATATTCTAATGTTCTTTTTTTTCTTCTTCTTTAATGTTAAGTTATTTAATGTTGTCTTCGTCTTTAAGGGTGTTTTGAATTTAGATGACTATGTGCTTGGTCATTCTTATGTTTTGAATGCTTTTTTAAGCGTTTAAGGGTGTTTTATAATCAAGTTTTTGTGTTTATGTTTGATTAGAAGGTAGAATATGTCATATTGACATATGTAAATATTTTTTTAATATTAAGCGTCTCGCATACGTTAAGCTCTCGCCTCGCGCTTTAAGCCCGCGCTTCGGATTTTGGAACCAAAACGCCTTGAAGTGCCTCGCACTATTTTAAACCAAGGTTAATTGGAAAGATGGTTAGTAGTAGTAATGAACTCAGTTAATAACTTCAAAAATCATCTTTATTTCTTCTGTTAACCGTTCTTATGATACATCTTGGGTAAGGCCATATGGCCATGGTTCAAAAGTCCCAACCTAATTGCTGAAGCGGCTGGCTAGGTGTTAATTGCCTCCACCGCGTCAGTTACTTAGGGTCACTTGTGAGTTGAAGATTTCTTATCACTTTTGTTATAACTAATTGTCGAGTTTAGCAGTAATACATCGACTTCTTTTCCATGTTGGGAGATCTTTTCAATACTTTTGAGCCATTTTATAAATGGTACGGTGAAACTTCATATAGAAATAAATTAGCAGATATGTTTTTCAAAAAAATAAAAAAATAAAATAATCAGCTTTTTCTTGTTTAGGTTGATTCTCATTCAAAATGGAAGACAATTCTGATAAAAGTGAAGACCTTCTCGAGGATGATGGTGGTGATCATGAGATCAACAGTGAGCAGGTATTTGAAATTGGAAACGATGGACTGGAAACCGCTTCATTATTTGGGATCGAAGGTGATGACATGGAAGAACGATAGTGAACTAGTCCTCGATATCGAAACCGATGATCATGAAAACGACAGCGAGCAAATTCTTGAGTTTGAAAGTAATGATCTTGATGATAAAGACCAAATGCTGGAGTTTGGATCCAAAGGTCATGATTCCACGGGTACCCAAATTCTCGAGATTGAAACTAATAATCAAGACCAACACAATCTTCCACGGTCGTGGGAATGGAATTTGATTCTTATGAAGATGCTTATAAATTCTATAATTTATATGCTATAGCACTCGGATTTGCCATTAGAGTAAAATCATCATGGACTAAGCGAAACAGTAAAGAAAAACGGGGTGCGTTCTTTGTTGCAATTGTGAGGGTTTCAAGACTATAAAAGAAGCAAGTAGTAGAAGAAAAGAAAAAAACTGGTTGTTTGGCAATGATTAGGCTTAAAATTAGTGGAATCAAATCGATGGCGGGTGGATGAAGTTAAACTTGATCACAATCACTCCTTTGATCCTGAACGCGCCCAAAACGCTAAATCACACAAAAAAACGAAATCCAGATTAAAACGGAAATTGGAGCCTAATGCTGATGTGGAAGTGCGACGATAAAGCTGTACAGAACCCCGGTTGCAGATACAGTTTATTATGGAAGCTCAAATGAAAGGGACTTGGATAACGATCTTGGGAAAAGTAAACGTTTAAATCTAAACAAAGACGATGCACAGGTGATTAATGATTATTTTTGCCGGGTTCAGTTAATAAGCCCAAATTTCTTTTACATAATGGATTTTACGGATGACGGTTTTGTAAGAAACGTCTTTTGGATCGATTCACGTGCCCGGGCTTCGTATGGGTATTTTGGAGATGTGGTGGCACTCGATACAACATGTTTGACGAACAGTTATAAAGTTCCGTTAGTAGTCTTTGTTGGGGTCAATCATCATGGTCAGACTATTTCACTGGCTATGGTTTATTAGCTGACGAAAGTCAAGAAACGTATAACTGGTTATTGAGAGCATGGTTGACTTGTATGGCGGGTCGTCCTCCACAAACCCTAATCACAGACCAGTCTGCAGCTTTGCAAAGCGTAATTGCGAGATTTTTCCACGTGCCCACCACCGTTTTTGTTTGCCTCTTGTTATCGAAAGCATCTTCCAGAATTTTGGGAATTTGGAATCTGAAGTGTTTCGAACGGCTTTTAATAACATGATTTATGACGCGATTAAAGTTGACGAGTTTGAACTAGCTTGGGATGAGATGATCCAACGGTTTGATATCCGAGACAATGATTATCTACACAGATTGTATGATGATCGGGAACGGTGGTCCCGGTATACTTAAAAGACACGTTTTTTCGCAGGAATGCTTAGTTTTCAACCGGCGAGTCCATGGTTCCTTTCTTTCACGGGTACGTCCACCAACAAACTTGTTTAAAAGAATTTTTTGAGATGCATGATTTAGTATTTCAAAACAAGATCCAAAAAGAAGCGTTTGATGATATCGAGTCAAAAGAGTCAAACCCGAAGTTAAGAACAATGTGCACCTATGAATCACAGCTTTCCAAACTATACACCAAAGAAATATTCTCACTTTTCCAATATGAAGTCGAGATGATGTCCGTTGTTTTCACATATCACAAACGAACACCACTGGATCAATTGTTACATACACAGTCAGCGAACAAGAAACCGAAGGAAATACCATAAGAAATCTAGAAGTAATGTATGATAAAAATAGGGAGCGAGGTCCGATGCATATGCAGTTGTTTTAACTTCAGAGGCTATTTATGTAGACACGCGTTATGTGTTCTTAATCATAATGGCATAGATGAAATCCCAAGTCATTACGTTTTGTCCAGATGGAGGAAAGATTTCAAACGATTGTATGTACCAGATCTCGGTTCAAACAATGTTGATGTTGCAAACCCAGTGCAGCGGTTTGAGCATTTGCATAAGCGGGCTTTACAAGTTGTCGAGGAAGGTATGACTTCTCTAGAACATTATACTGTCGCTTGGCAAGCGTTTTAAAGAGTCGTTTGAACAAGGTTCGTTTAGTAGCAGATAAACATGCTTAATTATTGATATTAGTAAAGGTGCAATTGTATATATTTAGTTACAATCTATTATTTTTGCCCTTTTGTATGTTGTTAGTACATTAATGTGATTATATGTATATGTTAGGAATCAAGGTAACTCGCATTTGTGACAACCATTTATGTTATAGCCTTACTTTATGTTGTGTAAATGATAAAAAGTTTTGACTTCACGTAAGCTTGAGCTTGGCTTGTGAATAGTTTTTTTTCAAACCCGGGCTCATCTGGTTTAGTGTTTAATAATTATATTTATAGTTAATAGTTTATATATACTACATAATAGTAAATACTACATAATATGTAAAACAATTATTATGTAAATATATTATCAAATAAAAATTATATAATTAATGGGCTTGCGATCTTAATCAAGCTCGATATGTGAAGCTTAGGCTCGAGCTTCTTTGTTAAATGAGCTCCAATATACACTTGAGCTCATGAGTTAAGGCTGTCTCGGTTTGAAATTTTAGCCCGCCGATCTAGAATAGCTAATGAGTGTCTCGGCTCGATTACACTCCAATTTGTGTTAATACCCAACTGACCAACTATAGATTCACAAGGACTTGGCTAATCTGAGCTCTAAAAGTAAAAACTAGGACCGATCCGATATTTTTTAAGCCCTTTTTGTATTAATATTCCTTTTTTAGAGCAACAAATGGGGGTATAATAAACTTTCGATGCTACATGGGCCTACAACTGGGCTTGAAACTGGGCTTTCTGACTCTCTATAAACTTTTGTCACACGCCTACCTGGCCTACTTGGGTCTTGGCATTGGCAGTTTGGCATCCTAGCGAACCTTAGTGTTTTTTTGGTGTCTCTGGCTTCTTGCTAGCCGAATCTTAGTTTATTTTAATGAAGCTTTGCCAACCGATATATGATCGATGTAAACTGAACAACAATTGTCTATAACCATGGAACCCATGAAGTGAACTCATGAGGCGACAGGTAACGGAATGTGTATTCGACTTTTATGTTGTTCGTTACAACAAAAGAAGGAATTGTAATTGAACAATAATATACGGAAAGAAATACACATTTCAATGCCATTTGAGATTGTATTCTATTTAATGGAAACAAACACAAAATTCCAAATCAAATTATGGTTCTCACGCAAAATCCAATTTCAATTCCTTTGCAATCCATGAAGCGAACGTGTTGTTAAAGTTTTATAAAAAATGTAGGAAAAAGTGAAAAACATGCACGGATGGGATGAAGAGAGTGAAAGTACATACATGTATGTATACAGGTTGGGTGCAGTTGTGGCGTGGTACCTTGGTACCCTCATACCATCTTATGCTTTTGTCTGTCCCTTAACTCCATCTTTCTTAGGCCATGTGATTCTCCTCTTCTAAAAATACACACCCACCATTCTTGTCCCTACCACACACACACTTTGAAAATTTCCATTTATAAACAAAGTGAGAAGGGTCCTAAATAATAGGAAATTTAGATGGTTGAAAAAAATATTGATTAACATAGTGCGTGTTAAGTAGTTACAAGGAGACATTGAAATTTGTACTAGGTTTTATAATGGTGCGTCTAAACCATGATGCGTCCAAAAACCACACATGTGCGACCGCAATTGGCAGACACAAAAACCCTTGCTGTAAAAAATTGTAGTTGGTGAATATGTGTATGACTGCTTTTAGTAGATGAGGTCGCTAACGGTCTCTGGTCTCGCGACATTCTAATTTCAATCGCTAACCTTTTTGGCCGCTTTTTAATTTGCAAAATTCAATCGCAAATAATGAGTTGTTTTAGTAGAAGTTTTCGTTACTTTAGAACCCTTTTTTCAATTTTCTTGCAGAGAAAAATATATAATGCTACTCTTGTAACTTTAGAAAACCAGAACAAATAAAATTCTAGTAAATTTGTACAACTACATCATGTAGACATGTAAAACTCACGTCCCAATCGATAAATGTAGAGTAAAAAAATGAACACGATTTGGAATAAACTCCACATCGTTATGAGAAAACAATTCAGAACTCAATTAACTCCATAACCTGAATAAGGACTCAATAAATTTTTTTTAATTGAATTTTTTTTTATCATTGATACCAAAGCAAGACAAAACAAGTTACATTTAGATGGTGGGTAATCAGGCAACAAGCTGCGCCGCTATCCCCTTTTGAATCGCAAAAGCCTATCCTGCTAAACACAAACCTTGGTTCTTAGGGCTCTGCGAGTCACAGTGGAAGCTTACCATAATACTAACTAGAAAACAACTAAACCCCTTAAGGCTGTGGGATGTGGGTCGGGGAAAAGGAGTAGTCGGGATCTGACGACAGGCACCCCCCCCAATACCCCAAATTGGTACAAAGGCACAATCCCACCGAGCTCACTGAACGTTTTCTTTTCATCTTCTCTCTTCTCCTCCATATATGGTGTGGTGAGGTGGAGGCGGATGGTGAGTTGTTGTGGAGGTGACATAGCGGGTCCGGATATGTGTGCAAACAACTATTTAGCCTAATTTATCTAATTTGTCTAATTAACTATTATATATTAATCAACTACAACTCAACTCAATTGATTAAGCTAAATAATCTAGCCCTAACACTCGGATCGGCTCACTTCACCGTCGCGTCATTGGTTTGTGGTTGAGCCCATGTTGGCTAACAATCACCCCCTCATTTTTGATTTGAAATAAGAAGTCTCTTTCAACACCATGTAGCTCTTGCATCTCCATTAACTTAATTCTTGCTAGTGGCTTAGATAGTGTATCTAAGCATGTTGCTCATCCTTACAAACTCGACCATAACTTGCTTCTTTCAATACATTCCCTAATGAATGATATCTATAGACGATTTATTATCAACTCGAGTCACCATTTGTTGACCTTTCTTTCCCTGATTTTCACTGTAGAGACCTTGCAACGAAAATAACTTGAAAAGAAATAGCCGTGACAAACATAAACCAATTTGACAGTGAAACCAGCATAATATATAATAACATTATGCCTTTTAAACATTTTTTTAAATTTAAAATCCTTTTTTCTAACACGCTGTAGATCCACTCTTGAAGTTAATTCGTGATCAATTACGTTTTTGTTAGGTATAATCCAAAAAGAATATAATTCTTAGGTAGTGGAAAACATATCTATAGGGGAGCCACGGAGCCAGAGGCCAATGTTGGCTCGCCACTACAGAGATGAATAGTAACATATGAATCATTAACGTTTGAAAAAGTGAAAAAAAGTAACTAAAAGTAAAATCAAATCTACCAACAAACTAATCAACGAAGATGAAAATGATACACCTCGTAAATAAATTTGAACCCTTTTTTCCTTCAAAACCCTAGTAATTTTTACCACATACAGTACGTTCTGCCTTGATCTAATGGCTGAGCCACCGTGCGTGCGAGCCTTACTTAACAAATCCGGCAATTAAAACACATTACAGATTCAGAAAACTAATAGTTATAAGCAAAAATGATATAATGTAATGAATTAACCAAACTTACACCAAAGGGCTTGTAATTTAGCAGTATCTTATGTTACGTGGTTGAGGAAGTTATATACTTATATATAACCATGTAGGAATAGGACTTGATTAACTGAAGGGTGTATGAGTTAGTCGTTCTAAAAAAACGTACTAAACTTACATATATCAAAACATACATCATCATGATCAGAGCCACCGAGTAAGTCATGAAACCGCCATGTCTTCCACAACATTCTTGAACTTTCGATCACAATCCCAAGAGACCAATGACATGCGTCATTCAAAAGTTCAAGAAAGTGTGGAAAAACATGGCAAGGACTTGTATGCTTTTCATATACATTCTTCAATTTTTTAAATCATCATATATACATACACACACATATATATATATATATATATATATATATATATAGAGAGAGAGAGAGAGAGAGAGGGATATGAAGGAGGTAAGGTTGTTACTTCGAAATATAACGCAGTTTTAGGGTATCATGTGTGTGAGAAATGGTGATATCATCATGTCGCTTTAATTGATAATGATGTAACAAAAAAGTGCGTATGGGTAAATAGAAGAAAAGTAAATTTACTAGGTATTGTTTAAGGCAAGATCACGAGAGTAAAAAAAAATTAATAAACATTTTTCTTAAAGCAGTCATTGATTAATAAAGGCCTTACAAATTTTATAGAACCCAAAACTTAAATAGGCCAGCTTCAATCTTAAACATCCGTTTGACGAAAAAACTCAAACGGCTGCTTAAATGAAGGTGTATTAATTGGGGTGTTGTGACACAAGCTATAAGGACCCCCTTCGGTGTGGAGGCCATCATGGCAAGGCATGCCCATGCCGGCCCGAGCAGCAAACCGCCCCCTTAGGCACGACACGACATGGGCGGCAAGAATATGATTTGGTGCCGGATCAAGTGATTGGTGTTTGGTTTTTTTTTAACTTTTTTTTAAGTAAGGGATGATGCTCACTACATACCCTTGGACATCATCTCCATGATGTGCTCTGCCTCACGCTGACGTGGCAGCGGAGGTGGCCTCCTCCACACCCAAAGTTCTAACCTTCAAACTATCATTTAAGAATAGTGTGAGATAAATGTTAATTGAGGTGTTGTTGCTATTGGGGACATGGGAGACAAACACTCCTCCATCCCTTAATGATCCTGATCGTAAATTGATCGAGTTGAACCCAACAAAAGCCTATATTTGACACGACCAGGAAATCGAGTCAAACCCAACTTCTATAGTTTTTACATGTTAAGAAAGTATAAACATGATCTATATTTTTTTTTTTCCACGTTCATTTCTTGAGTTACAATTTACACTAAACAAACACTTAGGGCCTGATTGCTAGCTCTTAATGAGGCTCTGAACCATTTAGCTCTGAATGGTTAAGCATTCAGACTGTTTGTTTCAACATAAAAAAGGCTCTGAATGAAATGGTTAAGAGCTGAACCATTCAGACATCTTAATGATTCAATACTTAA